>JABCMJ010000710.1:0-18483 GCA_014822125.1 Arbutus unedo
GTTAAAATTGATGATGGAGATCAGGCTCTAATTATTCTGTATTCTCTGCCCCCATCTTATGAGCACTTTGTAACTACTCTACTCTACGGAAAGGATACGATCTCAATGGAGGATGTAAAATCTAGTTTATATTCTAAAGAATTGAGAAAGAAGGTGTCTGGTGAGAGTGAGGATGTAAAATCTAGTATATATTCTAAAAAATTGAGGGAGAAGGTGTCTGGTGTCCGGTGAGTGGTTGTTTGTGCGAGGGAGAACAATGAAGAAGAATAATGAGAATAGAGGGACATCTAGATCGAAGTCGAAAATTTGTTGTTTTAACTGTAAAAAGAAAGGTCACTACAAGAGCGAATATACGAAACTGAAAAAGGATAACAAGGAGGAAAAGGTAGTTGCTGGTGTTGCTGAGGATTCTGATGGGCTGGAAAATATTTTATCAGTTTCAGCCGGTGATGTTCTTTCGGATACAAAGTGGATTTTAGATTCTGTTTGTTCCTATCACATGTGTCCGATTAAAGATTGGTTTAGCACCTATGAATCGGTACATGGTGGTTCAGTTTTGATGGAAAATAACATGGCTTGTAAAACTGTTGGGTTTGGAACTATTCGGATTAAGATGCATGATGGTATTGTGAGGACACTATCAAATGTTCGGCATGTTCCGGATTTAAAGAAGAATCTTATCTCTTTGGGTACCCTTGATTCAAATGACTGTTGGTATACGGCTGAAGGTGGAGTTCTAAAGGTCTCAAAAGGTGCGTTGATTCTTATGAAAGGTCAAAAGGTGGGTAACCTCTATATTTTACAGGGCAGTACAATTTCAGGTGCTATAGCAACAATCTCATCATTAAATGTATCAGATTCAGATTTGACTCAATTATGACATATGCGCCTTGGGCATATGAGTGAGAGAGGAATGCCAGAATTTAGCAAATGGGGGTTGCTCTGCGGACAGAAGACGGAGAAACTGAATTTCTGTGAGCATTGTGTGTATGGCAAGCAGTGCAGGGTGAAGTTCAGCACAACTATTCTTCGGACTAAAGGTACAGTGGATTATTTTCATTCAGATCTTTGGGGTCCTTCTGTTGTTAAATCTAAGGGTGGTTCTCGATATTTTATGAACTTGATCGATGACTATTTCAAGAAGGTTTGGGTGTCTTTATTGAAAAATAAGAACGAGACTTTTATTACATTCAAACGGCAAACAGGTAAGAAGATTAAAAGATTGAGAACTAACAATGGTCTGAAATTTTGTTCCAAAAAATTTGAAATATTCTGCAAGGATGAGGGCATCGTGAGGCACCACACGGTGAGGAAAACCCCTCAGCAGAATAGTGTGACTGAACGGATGAATAGAACTCTTTTGGAGATGGCTCGTTGTATGTTATCCAATGTAGGTTTGGGTAAAGAGTTCTGGGCTGAAGCAGTTTCCACTGCTTGTTATTTGGTGAATCAATCTCCATCAACTGTCATTGAATGCAAGGTTCCTATAGAGGTATGGTTTCGTTCTCCGACTGATTACTCAAATTTGAGAGTGTTTGGTTGTCCCGCTTATGCTCATATCAATGAGAGTAAGCTTGAGCCTAGGGCCAAGAAGTGTCTTCTTGGGTTATGAATCCGAGGTGAAGGGGTACAGATTATGGCTTTCTGATGGAAAGTCATCCAAACTTCTTATCAGCAAGGATGTGACATTTGATGAAAACTCTATGATCAAAAAAAATGCAAGTGTTGATATTCAAGATAGTGGTGAGAGGATTCTGAAGCAGGTGGAGCTAGAATGTGAAACTTCTGAAGGGGAGAAGAATAATGATTAGCCAGTTAGGGAAGAGGTTTATGATCCAAACACAGAGAATGGTGCAGAACAGCAACAACCATACAGTATTGCGAAAGATAGGCCAAGAAGGGAGATTCGTCCACCTCAAAAATATATTTATGCAAATATGGTTGCTTATGCGTTGTCTATAGTAGAAACAGTGGAGTATGAGGAGCTTTCTTCTTACCGTGAGGCTGTCACGGGAAAGGAGGCTACACAGTGGACTGTTGCTATGAATAAGGAGATTGAGTCTCTTCATAAGAATCGACCTTGGGAGTTGGTGAAACTGCCTAAAGGGAAGAGAATTGTTGGCTGTAAGTGGATTTATAGAAGAAAAGCAGGTATCCTGGGAGTGGAAGATGCAAGGTTTAAAGCTCAGTTAGTGGCAAAAGGCTATAATCAACGGGAGGGAGCGGATTTCAATAAGGTATTCTCACTAATTGTTAAATATAGTTCTATTCGTGTTATGCTTGCCATTGTTTCGCATTTCGACTTAGAGCTAGAGCAGCTTAACATCAAAACTGCATTCTCTCATGGTGAGCTTGGGGAGCAGATTTATATGCATCAACCAGAAGGATTTACAGTTTCTGGTAAGGAAGATTTCGTTTACTTATTAAAGAAATCTTTGTATGGCCTTAAACAATCACCCAAGTAGTGGTACAAGCGGTTTGATACATTCATGATGGGTCAAAATTACTCTATGAGTGAATATGACAGTTGTGTGTATTTTCGAAAACTTCTTGACAGTTCGTTTATCTATTTGTTGTTATATGTTGATGACATGTTAATTGTTGCCAAGGATATGTCGGAAATCAACAGGTTGAAGAAACAACTTAGCGGAGAGTTTGAGATGAAAGACCTAGGTGCAGCAAATAAAATTTTAGGTATGAAAATCAGGAGGGATCGAAAAGTTGAAAAATTATACTTGACTCAGAAGGGTTATCTAGAAAAAGTATTTGAGCGCCTTGCTATGCAGAGTTCCAAACCTGTGTCTACTCCAATGGCTACGCATTTTAAACTTTCTGCAAACTTTTCACCGCAGACGGAGGATGAGATGAAGCACATATCAAAGGTTTCATATGCTAGTGTTGTTCGAAGTCTGATGTATGTTATGGTATGTACTCATCCTGATATTTCACATGTTATTAGTGTTGTTAGTCGATATATGGCAAATCCGGGGAAGACACATTGGGAGGCAGTGAGATGGATACTAAGGTATTTGCGGGGGACTGCGGATGTTGATTTGGTGTTCGACAAGGGTGCCGGTAAAGGTGGACTTGTTATTGGTTATGTGGATTCTGATTTTGCTGGAAATCATGACAAAAGGAGATCCCTGACGGGATATGTGTTCACTATTTCGGGCAGTGCTATTAGTTGAAAAGTTACCTTGCAGGCTACAGTTGCATTGTCCACTACGGAAACAGAGTACATGACGATGACTGAAGATATTAAGGAGGCATTGTGGATGAGGGGACCTCTTGGAGAACTTTGTTTAAAGCAGGATGAAACTGTCATTTATTGTGATAGTCAAAGTGCTATACATTTGAGTAAAAATCTTATGTACCATAAGCGGACGAAGCACATTGATGTCAGGTATCACTTTATTCGAACTCTCAGAAACAAGTTGAGGTGAAGAAGATAGGCGTGGCAGAAAATCTAGTAGATATGATGACTAAACCAATTCCGGTTGTCAAGTTCAAGTTTTGCTTGGACTTGATTGGTGTTTGCAGTTGATTGCCCTTCGGGGCTTTGGAGGAGAGAGAGGTGCAAGATGGTGTATCCTTGTTGATTGAGTTCATAGGAATTCAAGTCAAAGTGGAGATTTGTTGAAAAGTGCCTTAAATTTGAAAAATGAAAGACTTTGGGTAGTAGCTGGTAGTACCGGTAATAGTGTTGGAACTACCAGTAATATGAAGTTCAGATTTTGGGTAGTGGCCAACAGTACCGGTAGTATTGTTGGAACCACCAGTACTAAAAGTTACTGCTTTTTTGGGCATAGCAATACCGGTAGTATGTGCAGTACTACCGGTAGTAAGGGTATGGGTAAAAATCCTAGTGATAAGATTTAAAAGATTTGTTTTCCTATTTTGGATGGCGCATATCCTTACTTATTCTTTAGGAGATTTATTTTCTTATTCTTTAGGGATTGTTATTTTTTTCTATTATTGGGGTTTCTTATTTTATATGATTCCCTAAAAGATATCCTTAGAAAGCTAATTGAGATCTAATTGATTGGACACCTCACATTAAGATTTCGGCACATAGCCGGCCATTGTAATCTCTCTTAATCATAGTAAAATCTATCTCTCTCCTCCCGTGGACATACGTTTAAACTATTGCTTATTTAGAACCACATAAATCTCTGTATTTTTCCGTTTTCTTATTGATTATTTCTTCTTATTTATCGTATTTGTTATAATATCAACCCACTAGTAACATCTACATTTACCAAAAGAAAAGCATAACTACCCAAGCATCTTTAAAAGAAAATTAAACATCTACATTTCCTCCAATAAAGGGAATCATCTAGGGGAAAAAGATTGATAATGATATTGTAATAATCTACTACGGCTTACCAAAAAAAAAAACACAGGTAGCCATTTTTTCATAAGAGAAAAGTAGATCAGCAATAAGGCTAGTAACAGGAAAAAAATGCAGTTGCTAGGACATCTATACTTCCTCCAGTAAAGGGAAAATTTTACGGGGTCAAAACAATTTCACATAGAAAAAAACTGAAGGAAAAGGAAATGAGACACAGGTGGATGGATAGTTCTCTAACAATACCACTTCCATTCATGTTTGACTCAAATTCTGGTACAGCCAGATTCCTCATCCTGTCCACGATCCGGAGAATGACTATAAAGATCCCACTCCTTTGGAGGCTCGCTCTTGCTCCTTCCATTTGCTGGATTGCTCATTCCAGGCACCCCAGCTGCTTCTCGATCACTTTCAGTTCTAATCGGGCGCCTTTCAGATGCGCCTTTTGGAACTTCATAGAGGGTTATACTGCCACCCCCTCCACATTTAAACAGTGCCTCTTCGTGGCTTCCATCCTGTGCCTGAAGGGCCTCCAGTATTTCAACCACCTGGCTCATAGCAGGCCTCCCTTTGGGGTTTTGGCTAAGGCATTGGTACGCTAAGTGGGCCACCTTTAGGGCAGTTTTAGTAGAGTACTGTCCTTCCATTCTAGGGTCCAAAATCCTCAGAAGCTTCTTGTTATGGTTCAAGAGCGGGCGGGCCCACTCGACCAAGTTGTGTTCTCGACTAGGTCTGCTCTTGTCCATTGCTCTCCTTCCAATCAGCATCTCAAGCAACACTACCCCAAAACCATATACATCGCTTCGAGCTGTCAAATGCCCTATGTCCACATAAAAAGATATAGCTTAGGTCTACAGCTTCATTTGGTTGTAGTTAAGTGAGTGCATACAGCTATGTATAGAGATATACATAAGCATCTTAAATTACAAAACAGTTCTATTTATGAATCCTGATTCACATTTTCACGTATGGAAGGATAATGCAGATGTATAAAATAGTTTCTTGTGACCTGCTTTAGCTGTTAGGTCATATTTTAGATTGAGCAAACAGAAGGGTGGTAATGCATGTGCTTTCAAGTTCCAAATAATAATACTACCTTGGAGCAACAGAATTTGCTCTTCACTGAATAACCAACCCATGTGAACATTGTGAGTTAGACTTCGAGCTTGTACGTTCAAATGATTTATTTCAGGAATAATATCACTACATAAGTGGATGGAAACTTGCTTTTTCTTAAATTTATTTGGTTGATTAAATTGGAATTTGTTCGAGGGTGTGAAATAAGATTGATTTCTCTATCATTAAAGAGGCAATTTGCATCAAAAGTTTTGGTAATGTCGTGATTTAGGATTGTAGCGAGGATCTAAATGGATTTTCAATCTTTTTCAAAGTATGATTTCCTCCCCTGGTAATTCATTCTTAGCTAATTTCGCTACTAGAGTCAATTGGCATCATCTATCAATGGGTTCGTCCTAGTTCAAGGTACATTGTCTATACATACATTGTAATATATATGTGTGTATATATATGTATATGTTTGTATATATACATATATGTATAGGTATTTATGCACATATACATACAAACATACACGCATATGTATATACATATAGAAGAAGACGTGCAGAAAATATGTGGAAAGAAGAGACTTGCAAAAGTCAGGTAGTCACAGAAGTAAGGTCTCAGACTAGCATAAAACAAGTGAAACGCATATCGAGGTTTCTACGCAGGAGATTTGCGGGAGTTCTTGCTGCCTGGACACAATACATTCAAAATACTGCAAACCAAACATCGCCAACATGACAAACAAATCTTGAAAGTAGTAGCATAAAGACTGTAAGTTGGGGGGCGGCCATAACATAAAACTATTACTTTCACACCTCTCTCTCTAGGTATACAAAGAATGGTGGAGGCATATAAAACTTCCATCCTCAGAGCCTATGTATATAAACAATGGCTTCAAATATGTAGATTCTTAGGTTCCAGTTTACTACACCTTTTGGGACTCTAAGCTAACTATCAGAAATCCAGGCTTCCGAGTTAGTAGCTAAGGAGCCACCTCTCTAGCTTCCGTCTATTCGACATGCTCTTATGTCAAGTGTATACAAGTCATTTTACAGTTAACAGAAACAGAATTACAGGATGCGTTTAGTCCAAATCACAGGGAGGTGAACCAACTACATTCAACAATCAGACAGATGAAGTGCCCCAAAAATAACACAAGGGATTAAGAAAGATTTTGCCCAGAGATTTCCGTAGTTATGACTTATGAAGTTAGTTTAGTCATTTGCTTCTATTTCAGTAGGGTTTAGGTTGTAATCTGGTTCACTTTCTATTAAGATATTTAACAAGTTCACTGAATCCATTACAGGCTTTTTTCTATCTTTGTCCCACTTAACAATTAACTTCTTTTTTTTGTAAATCAGGAACTTTAAGTTTGATTTACTCAAAAAATATAGCCCTTGACAGAGCAAAAAACAACAATGGATTTTATGTAGCCGGCCCCAATTGGTTGGCCAAACAAACAAGCTCCAAGATTTGAGTAAATTTCATCCTCATTTCAAAAGGGATATTCTTTTTTTTTTTTTTTTGTTCTTTTAGGTCTTAAGTCTCAACATTCCCTTTACCTTTTTCTTTTTCTTTTCCTTTTGCCTGCGCTCATTCCAATTTTGTATTTGGACCCTCTTTTAAAGATCCAAAAGCATGAGAAGAACTGGATTCAAACCACGATGCATAAAAGAAATTGACAAAAGCTACAGTGGAGTAAGAATACTGGTTCATCCAGGGAAAAAGGGCATTCAAGTCAAGAAAATAGTGTAAACATGCCTACTCAAAATGCGATGTCATTTGGAATATGAATGTACCAATAACAAAATGTGATTCATTCAAACTTGCTATGGGATAACTCACCAGTCATAACATACTCTGGGGCTGCATACCCATAAGTGCCCATGACTCGTGTTGATACGTGGGTCTGGTCTCCCATAGGCCCATCCTTTGCAAGTCCAAAGTCAGAAAGCTTTGCATTAAAATCCTGTCATCATTATTAAAAATTAAGGAACAAAAAAACTTATTAAGAAGTAATCGCAGAATTCACAAAAGACTTCACTAGTCGCTACCAAGTTTCATTCCCCAAAAGAAGTTGGTTACTGTTATGTGAATCCAAATTGTGCATGCCTAGTATCTTCTTTCATAAGTTTTCGGTCAATAATTCAAACATCGGTCAATGGTACATTATTATAGCAAAGGAATGAAATTTTCTGAAGGAAGTCAGTTGTTTCATAAAACAATTCCTTTGCATAGACTGGACTGCCATACAGTGCATGCATAGCATTTTGTTTTCAGAATTGCCACTACCTAAATCAAGATTAGGCGTGATGGCATAAAACTAACATATTTCTGCAGGGCTTTCATTCATAAACTCAAGACACTGAGCAAGAAAAGTTTGAAACTTGACAGTGTGAGAACTAACAGCATCTAGCAAGATGTTTGAAGTCTTGAAGTCCCGATAAATGATGGGCCTTTCTGCAACATGAAGAAAAGCAAGCCCTCTTGCAGCATCTAAAGCAATCGCCATTCTTCTTGACCATGTTAGCGTAGCACAAACTCCTACAAGCACAAAGCTCATATAATTAATACCTAAGAAAAAGTTTATCCCAACAGATGATCTAGTGTGGCCAAAACTGCTTGAAAAGGTCAGCATTATTTCCCCGGAGTTTGCATATTTTGTTCTTGTTTTCCATCTTGATCTTGTGTTTAGAATCCAATAATGATTCTTCTTTCTTACGACTCTTTTGTTTCTAATAGGTTCACTCTTGTTTGCAGAAAAAGAAGAAGAAGAAGAAGAGGCTATGAGCCACTCTTCAATAGAATCGATCTACTAGTGTTCTCTGTCTTTAATAGGGTCATTTAACCGAATATGTCATTCCAATGCCCACATTTAAAGAAGCTGTGATTCGAAGTATTAACATTTCTGCAGTTTGGGGTAGCATCTGTAATATATGATGGTCTCCTTAATGTCTGGAGAGAAAAAGGTGAACTGTATTCTTGGCATGTTATTACACATAAAAAAATACACATGCGTGATACAATGCAGTTTGGGGTAGCATCTGAAATATATGATGGTGGTCTCCTTAATGTCTGGAGAGAAAAAGGTGAACTGTATTCTCAGCATGTTATTCCACATAAAAAAATACACATGCGTGATACAATACCTAAGAGAATCCCGTTTTAGTCAATTTCTGTATTTTCTTTTGGGAGTTTACTTTAAATCAACAAGGCTCAAAGTAACCACATTAAAGTTGACAGGAAACACAAAAATTGAAGCTGATGCTTGGGGAAATGATTGATTCAGTTAGTTTTTTTCTTCCAGCACTTTTCCAATTTCCCAATGCTCTCAGATATGCACATTGTTTTCTAGTTTGTTATTGTTTTTCATTTTCATTTCTTCATTCTAACACAAGTCATGACTAGGTACTGTGGAAAGTGCTCATCCGCTCCAGTCCTATGGCAGCAGCTCAAGTCACAAGAAAAATGGGGCCAATCTTTTGCTCCTACAAATTTTGCTCCGAAGTGAGAGACATTGTGCATTATTACATAACCTTTCATGAGAACTTTTATACGCATTTACATGCACTGTAATACAAATTATGCTAAGAACAAGTCATGCATTTTATTGCAGCAGAAGTTCAATTAAAACAAACAATTATAGGCCCATAATGCAAGGTATGGAGGTATAACTTAGAAAACCGAATCTAGTTTGCTTGTCAAGTATCATATTTTAACCATTATAAAGTATACAAGTAGAAATTCCTCTGGGGTTCTACAACTAAAAACCATCTAGAAGTCAGCTTAGTACTCACTTCGAAAAAGATGTTTTTCCAGGCTCCCAGATGCCATATATTCATAGACTAACAGCCGGTGGTCATCTTCACAGCAGTAACCAATAAGCTTTACCAGATTTGGGTGACTGAGCTGACCCAAATAGCTCACTTCCGCCTGCACCCATACACCAGATTAAATTCTCCCTTTTAATGTGCAAAATCCACAAAAAAAAAGACGAAAAAATACGTTTATCTCTTTCACGAGGAACATCTTACCTAAAATAAACAAACTAACTGTTAAGAACTGAAAATACATTTGGATTCCAAGTACCTTCTTTAGTTGATCCTACATTTTTGTTCCCCAACTCACAATGCATTAATCTTGATACTTTTGAGAGAAAAATACATGTCTAAGCAACACAGGTACAATAAAATAACCCAGCTTGTTCGAGCAGCAGGCCATGCTCTATGGATCATATATCAAACTCAAACCTCACAAATGTCTCAAGCATGGTGGCCATAATAGCCTTGATTCTTTGTTCAATGAACTTTCAAACCTAAGAATCAATTCAGTCCTTAATGATGTCTTAAATATTGGAGTAAGCCAATGACACCTAACTAGAGGTCGTGGTGAGGGGTTGGGGTGATGGAAAGTGTTGTCCGGTCCCATACTTATAGATGCAAGTTTGAGTCAAAGGAATCACCGTCTCCATTAAAAGTAGGGGGAAGAGTGCATCTCTATTTCCTCTCCCTAAGTGGGAGCCTTGTGCACTTGGTATGAGACTCTTTTTTAATTAATGACAAAGAAATAAACTAAACAAAGCATAAATGAAATTTCACTCATACGAAAAAACAATAGCTTGACATGAGTATAACAAACGTCTATGAAGTCTAACAACAGGTTAAGAGAGGGATACTTTCTCTAGACTGAGAATAAACAAGAACAAACAAAAGCACTCTGTTCAATGCAATGGATTCTCAATGCCTTCTAAATGATGCCACTTCCTTTCTCGCCAAATAAGTTCAAGCTTAGACGAAACTTTGTTTAAATAAACGTATGTGTCCCACCAACTCTCACCCCTTCCAACAAATGAAGAATCTCTCTTACCTCCGTCACAAGCACCTTCACGAGACCTAACTAAGAAAGGCCCCATGTCCATACCTGCACCTCTCTTTGTTGCTGCATGTCCCACAAAATACCAAACCCCTCTCTGAATATAGTTAGCCATTGTACCACACCTATTCTCTCCACCCCACCCCTCCACACCACACACGAACAAAAACTTCTCTTTCTTACCATCCCCAATAGGAAACTTCAGAACTCACAAAGTCCACCAAAGATTTGCTAATTTCTCGCAAAAGGCCCACCCAAAATAGATAATGCCCTCTTGCAAGCCCTGTCACCATGCACTCCCATACTTCAAAGCCACCACCTTCCTCCACCGTCTACCCTCTCATAGGAAAATCTCCATAGCCACTTAACTAACAAATCTCAACTTGGTATGACCTTTTATTTTTGTTGCTGACAAGTGACATCTAACTTTTATCATACATTTACCCATAGCCATTGGTCATCATGTAGATAAATGTAATATAATCTTTTTCAACACGACATTTTCTAAAACATGGTTACTCCACCTGTATATGAACCCACTATCATGGAAAAGTTGTTCACCTAAAAATCACTTCCTCGTATATAGAGGTAGTTGTTTCTTAAATGGCAGAGCTTCTATCCTGTTCTAGTTTCAACTTCCTGAAAATTGTAATGGCCAAACAGGGTAGCGTTCTCATATTCTAGACATTAATTTAGATGGAAAAAAAGTCATGTCTTGTTTTTGGGGATTCCCTGCAAAGACTTTTCAATGTCATTTCATACTGCACTTCCCGACCTGCTATTCAAGAACATCAATTAGATCAAGTAGAATCATGGTTCATCTCTACAATGATCATTGTAGCATCACTCTACCTTAATTGTCTCCATTAACGACTTAAATACCTACGATGAAGGAACAACAATTATTATCTTATATGTAAATCTGAATCTCAATCGTTCCTGTGGCATATCGGGATAGGACTGACTCTCTCTCTCTCTCTCACACACACACACACACACACAAAAATTTATGGTTTGCCTCTGTAAGAAAACAATACTGAAAATTAAAGACTAAGTGAACAAATTTTGGAAATTACAGCAGAGCAATTTGAGATGATCTGGAGCTTATAAACAACACAAACAAATACAGTAATCGTAAATGAAACATAAAAACTGTAAGTAAACTAAGGCCTGTGCGATATCACAGTGTCCTTAAGACGAATTTGCCTCCTCACCAGAGTGCCAAAGGTTTCGTCACACCTCCGTCTCTCAAGATACAACGGCTGAACAATTATGGTACCGCAATCCCAACTGCCGGGTGAACTGTCTGCGATGTACTCTCTCTCATTGGAACAGAACAAATATAACGAAGCACGCGATATTTTGGATATTGCACATGTATGAAATTGTTGTTATTTGAACCACAAGGATGGAAGCCAATTTATAGCTACTCTGGGGACCCTTCAGCTACATTCTTATAAATTCATGCATGAATTCTAGATTGAATATTGGATACAATTTTGGGTTTAAGTCTAAATTTATGCCACACCTTCCCGCTCAAAACTTGTCAGCCATGAAAACCATGTGCTGGAAATATGAAGAGTCTTGGACTCTCTTATATTTTGGGCTTCCATCCCATTGACCCAAATAAGCCCAAGCAAAATGTTAGATATTTTGGAATGTAAAAAGACAAGGCTTTAGGGCCCAAGGGCCCACGGAGCGTGCGCGAGTGTGTGGTAATTCGGGCAAAAGCCCACATTACCTAGCTCCTCCCTCCTTCGAAAAACTTTGATACCCCAAGGGGTCCAACCCTTTAGGCAAACTTGAGATTTATATGGTAATCATTTGCAACTTGATTTTCCTATGTGGAACTAGGTGATTTTTCACCCTCCCACATGGTACACATGGACACTTTGAGAGTCAATTTACCATTCAATCCTTAATGGATTTTGTGCGTTCTTTCCATAGTTTAAACTACTTAATTAGGAGTGTACACAGACCCACTTGGACTCACCTCAATTGGTATTTGAGTCTCACTTAACTTTTGGGACAAAATCACAAAAATTTAAGGACGAAAGCCATTTTCCAGCAGCCACTTCCATATAACCAATAGTTAATGCAAATGGAAGGCCGAATTAGAAGACAAATGAACCGCCAAAAACGAGGAGAAGAAAAATGCAAGTAAAAGAAAATACCAGCCACTCTTTGTCGCCTTGAAACCCTTCAGGATCAAGCTCCTTAATTGCAACGTTTGTAGTCTTGTAACCTGGCCTCACATTCTCATCTATAACTCCTTTATACACTACCCCAAAACCACCCTCACCAAGTACTTTATCAGGCCGGAAGTTCTTTGTGGCCAACCTCATCTCCTCATACGTAAAGATATCGACATTCCTATATCCAGGATTTCGACGGAGGTCCCTCACATTTTTCGGAGTTGTTGAAGTGATTCCTGTGCTTTTAGATTCATGCAACTCTGGTGTAGTTGGCTTTTCTGGAAATGTAGAGTTTGTTTTGGTCGGAGATATCAAAATGCGATTGCCTGTTTCAACCAAAAGAATCCCAAGAATAGAGGGAAGTGTTTAGTAACTTACAATCACTTTCTACTCCACAAAGTCAAAATTTGACAATTGCCCTGAAACTCTTAAAACACTTGCTTAGTCACCCACATTAAGGACACCCTATGGGCGATCCGCTCAATGATCCAGTCAAAATCTTTTAGAAAGAAACAACTTACTAGGTCCTATTTGAATGCAAAAAATGATTATTATACATATTAACAACTAATTACCTACAATTTAGTAAACAAAGGTCATCCAACAATTTGTTCAACTTTTTGAAGAAAGCATGTAAAAATCTTCATTTTTAGACTAAAAAGGATCCATAATCTTTTACAATTTACTGCCAGACAGATGTAGTTATTTGTAGGTGGAAAAACTCAAAAAATGACCCAACTCCCATTTTCCAAAAATGACAGGGAGCCTTGGGCTTTTATTCACCGTCAGGAAACTATAATTGATGGTGCAGGTCACTTATGATTTGCATGAATCCATAATCTGTCTTTAATTGAAACCTAATCAACAACACAAACCGTGATGGCCGTGATAGTAACCAAATTTTGAAAATCATGACTCTAAATCGAGAAATATGGAGTTTCCACAATGTTTCTTAACAGAACCTAAGGTGATTGCAAATCATGGCATTATAATATACAAGCACAATTTGATTTTGAGACTTTATAGTGATAGTGCATCAAGGCCCTCTAACCTTGCTGGTAAAAAAAACCTTTATTTCAATAAGAATCGTAGTACTGACAGACAATGAAAACAAAAACAAAAACAAAAACAAAAAATAAATAAATAAATAACTGGAAATGAAATAGCGGAAAACATTAGTAAGTAATACCTGACTGTTTGTTAAGAGGAACATGTGTTTGTGGTTTTTCATCTTCAACACTGAAACAGGTACCCATTGAAAATCCAGATTTGCATTTCACTCCATCTTCACAAATTACAAGATTAGCACTTAAAAACCCAACTAAAGATTCACTTCCCTTTTGTTTCACAGATAACAGATACAACAACAACTACATCCTGGTGGATTCATCTCAACCAATGGGCCATCCCAACTTCCATTTCCTACTCAAATCAAAGTGAAACACCTATGTGTCTCTCAAAACCTAAGATGGGTTGCCGGAATTCGATGATAATTCTCCGGAATCCGATCTGGGGCACTGTCAAAATGAGGCGTTTCACTAGAGAGTTTTTTAAGAAATACAGATAACAAGAGAAACGGAGAGAGAGAGAGAGAGAGAGAGAGAGAGAGAGGAGAGTTATGTAATTTAAATATTGGTTTGTACGTTGATGGGTTTTGAGAGAAGAAAAAAATGGTCGTAGCCTCTTACACCGCGGGCGCCAACTTCTGGTGGGCCACGGGTTGTTGTCTTGCCTTCCGTAGGTACTTATAAAAACACGTCTTTTTTTTCTTTTCACGCCCCAAATTTTGAAAATGAAAAACCCTTATTTAGTTTTTCCCACTTATTAACATTTAGAACCTCGCATGTTGTATTGATTTTAGTTTTTATATTTTCATCTCAAAATCTAAAACAACACCAAAAATTATTTAGCAAACACTTTTTAAAATAAGTTTTCCTTGTTAATTTTTTTATAACACTAAAAGATAAACAATACAAAAATTACTTCTCAACTCTAAAACACTATTTTTCCAAAAAAAAAACAAAATATATGTGTTATTTTAATTCTTCGAGTTCGTCACCACCTGCCCTCCATAATTTAGAGTCAGTGTTCATCACCAGAGACATGTGAAGCCTCGATTTTTCTACCTCTCATTGTGCACCCCGAATCTCTTTCCTCTCTCATTTTAATTAGAATAATAAGTCTGAGTTTTAAAATCCAACGAGATAATGGGGAGAGAAAGGAAGGGGGCTATGGGTAAGGGATGGTGGTCTTCTTGTTGGCATTGGTGGAACTATAATTCAAAGTTTAGAGATGTCAAGATTTTTTTTAGAAAATGAGAGATTAAAATGTAATTTTTTTTATAATTTTTAAAATTTATATCCAAATTCTAATTTTTTTTTAAATTTTGGGGGACTCAAGTTCCCTAATCTCTTAGTAGTTCCATACCTAATGATTGTGGTACATGTGGCGTAGAGATATTGGTGGGTGGATATAAGGAGGGAGATGGTAACTCCAAAAAAAAAAAAAAAAAGGGGTGTGAAAAGAAAAACACAATAAAAGCTTATGTGGGAGCAGAGAAAAAGTTAGTAAAAGACAAAGGTCTGTACGTAGAAGCTCTCCTTTAAAGGCCAGCCTGTCAAGGAGGCAGATGTGGACCCCAGAACTTTCAACTTATTCGGAAAATTTACAGATTAGAGGTTCTTAGAATAATTACGATTGTAATGATCTCAAATTTGAAATTCATTAGCCATGGCAATAATTCAAAACAATATCAGAGACATGAAAACGAAGATTCTTGGACAGTTTTAACCCCAAGTTGTGTTGCGCACCGACCTAGCTACTTCATTTTCCTCTCTTCCACAAAAATACTCCTCACGATTACTTTCCTTCCGTAACGCCTTGTTCGTTAACGGTCAAAATTTATAAGCAATATAATGTGTATAGTAAGAAAAAATATAATAGAATGAAAAATTTATTATAGATAGATGAATAGTTATAAAAAATTTATTTAAGTATTTTTGAAATAAAAAAATATAGTAAATATAAGTAGGTGAATGTCATTCTCATAATTAATATTAATTATATTTATATAAATAATAGGGGACATAGGAGGAGGATAAATTTGACTAGAGGGAGGGATGAAATAATTTTATCTCTTTCCACACAAATAAAATAGTACCTCTGATATCTTATATGTGGTCCAAAAAAGTAAACACTTTTTAACCAACCAACAACCTATAATCTTTCCCTTCTCTCCTCCTCTTGATTTTACTTTCATATACTCCTTCCGTCCTAATTTGTTTATCCATTCTTAAAATTTTAACTTATTTAAGAAACACAATCATAACTCTTAAAAGTTTTTACTTTCCAAGAATACTCTTAATTTTTTTAACATTAAATAAAAGTTCACATATTCTAAAGTGTAGTTTTTAAAAAAGAAAATGGTATTAAAAAAATTTTGACAAATCAACTTCAAAATTAGACAAACAATTTGGGACATTTAAAAGTCAAAAAAGTAGACAAACAAATCGAAACGAATGGAGTATATTTTTATATATTGTTGGACAAATTCACTTGTAGCCAAATGATTAAGTTTTCAATGAACGCAAATATCGAGAAGACTTTGTCATAATTTGGATAGTATCTTGGATTGTTCAATATTGACCATTGATACTCTCGCGTGAAGAGTCAATAATAACTTTAGAACTAAAATATTGTGTCTCTCTAATCAGAGGTTAAATTGTCTTTTTCTTTATATTCGTCTTATATTACTATACATATCATTTGAATATCGATTTATTACTTTATAAGTTTTCAAACAAATTAGTGTAACACAAGTTGGTCACCATAATAGACTTACACCTTCTAAATAATTGGCATGCACTCAATACATAACTCATTGACACTTTTAATTGAATTGACTTGCAACATGACAATTAATACTTAGTTATTGCACACTAGGTGGCAAACCCTACCCTAGACACATTTGCACCATAAACATAACCAACTTGCACTAGGAGAATGTTGTATGTGTGCCCATATTTAGCAAGATGTCTTAGGTTAAGTTAAAAATGAATAGAAATTGATATATGCATCAACGAAGAAATATCCTCTCAACAAACTCTAGCTTCAAATGCTAGCTAGTCGCATATTGATCTTCTTTAACTCTTGATAGTTGTAGTTGCCGATGATGAGAGAAAAAGATATAAGAGCATATTGAGAGAAGTTGCAATACTGAGAGAAGAGTGAAAGGATAAAAGAACAAAGAGAGATGACAGATAAACAACAACAATAATAATAAACCTATAATGGAATGAATTTTGGAATTGGGAGTTTCTTAATGCGAGGATGACATTGATTCACTGAAGGGCAAAAAAAATATTCTCAAATATCGTTGTTTTATTCAAAGTCATCTCTTCGTATTATACCGGCCTCGTAACGGTATCAGATCACCAGCGTACTATCTCAGACACCGTACCAACATATTCTGGTTAGTACCTTACTGGTTTGTGTTTTTTTAATTTTAATTAATAAATTTTTTGATAATTAGACATAAATTGAAATTATAATTATTTTCTTTTATATTTAGTAATTTATTTTTAAGATATAAAATTTTATTTTATATGTCTAATATAATTTTTTATTTAAAAAATATATATTAATTTTAATAATAAATCTAAAACGATAAATGAGTATATATACCGGTACAAGATTGTACCACATTGATGGGGATAGCGTTAGAAGTTACAATGATTATGACGTTTCGATAAGTGACCCCATGTTGCTGCTATTATGTTTGAAAATGTCACGGATCTGTAATTTTTCCAAAGTATTCTAATTGAGGTGTTATCTTCTTGTTTTTTTATTTTGTTGTTACATTGATAAACAGGAAGGTTCTTCATTGGAATAAAACTACCAAGGGTCCGACAAATGACTAACACCAACTTTCTTGAAAGTCGTGCTTTATGTAGATTCCCTTATTGAAAATTACACCAACTTCATCACTATATAATATTTGTCAATTATTATGTGCAAAATATCTATTAGAATGTTCAAAACATAATAGGTGTACTTTTCGTAATGATTACACGTTTTTTATTAATTTTTATATCATATTGTAACGATTCGAATTTTTAAAATAATTAATAATTTTTTTTATTTATCGTTATACTTTTAATTAAAAAATAGAATGTGGTCATACTCAATTTACTTATTTGTTATGCTCATTATTCTCACTATCCAGTAATCCAAACAATTGAACTAAAAAGCAAGTGCATGTGTGAAGGCATATATCAGAGTAATTTTTTTTGAATATTCTCTATTCAATTTTGACCGTGCACGATTACATCTTAATGTATGTTGAATTCTTGAGTGGAAAGTAATAAACCTATAAGTATCATCACTTTGATAGCCTACAAATTTGATCACCTTGATTTTTGCCAAACCGGTAGGATTCGGCAACCGTAAATCCTTTCCAATCCATTTCCTTATTCCCACCTTTGACTAACTCTTGACTTTGATTTCTTTTATTTTTGAGACGTTTTGGATTCATAACCCCATCATGTCTAAACACAGTTTACCTCTTGAAATTTTCGTGCTCTTAACTCATAATTAACCAAATATTTTTTTTTATACCTATCATGAACCTAATCTTTGGAATTCATTTTTTGGCCGTTCAATGTTTGTCTTGGATTTACCAATTCCTTAACTTGGAACCAAAGGCATACATGACCTCTGTATTTTTTTCTAGATTCATGGCCACCTCCTTGGTTTCCTCCATAATGCTTAGATTTCCTAATCTCCATTAACTAAATTCCTATCCTCTTATGCCTATAAGAGGCGGCTGTGGCCTTATCATTTTGTCGCCCAATTTATTTCCACCAAGGGAGAAACAGAGTATTTAGAGGTTAAAGAGAGAGAGAGAGAGTCAGAGGAAGGTCCACTGCCGAAGTCATTTTCTGCCAAACCGTTATCGGTTCACCACTTTATCGCACTGAAAACGCACATTAAGGTAGAAACACA
>JABCMJ010000711.1:0-30266 GCA_014822125.1 Arbutus unedo
AAGAAGAACATATTCATATCATCTGTTTTTATATGTTTTTCTCTGCACATATTGCTTTAAAAATTCATGATCCCAGAGAGGAAAGATGACAAAAGAAAGAAATTGATTATTCATTCTTGTATAACTTGCATGGAGGCATTCCAAATCCATCGTTGACTGCTTAGAGCATAGAAACAATAGGCCTTATACAACTATTATCCACAACAGCCAAATAATACATCACCAAGCCTAATATTATAATAAAGATATTTAGTTGTTAATTAATTTGTATGTTGCAGCTCATCAGTTTGACTTGATTTTCTTATTTGATTATTTTTTGGTTCTTATGTAGAAATTTTTTATCTCGTTAACTTTTTGTGAATTATTAGTTCTTCTCGATGAGAGATTTTAAAAAAGTTGTAAATAATGAACCAAACTTAAAAAAAGTTTAGAAAAGACAAATAATTTAAAAACATGGTTTTTTATGTTTATTCGTCGTTTTTAGTGATATTTTTTTAACTTTTGGACTTTATTTTATATTTTTTAAATTCGTCTCATCGACAAACCAATAATTTATAAAAAAACAAATAGAGACAAAAACATCAAATGCAATTGTTTTTAGACAAAAGTGTTTAAAAATTATTCCTTGCTCGTAGAGGATGACTGAGCCCAATTTGATCTGAGGAGTTGATTGTACTTCGATGTAGATGCTTATTTATTATTTTTACATTTTTTCCTTTTAAAAATCATTTTTTATTGTCATTTTACGTCTCATTGTTTTTGCATTTTATTTTGATGGGCCTAAGAATAACACCGTTTTAATAATTTGAGCTATTCATTTTAACGATTCTTGAACGCTAGGCACTTGTAAAAAAAGTTTTATAGATTCAATAATCTTGGCGACGTTGAGAATATACAAGAAAATGTCTCGCCACCAAGTTGCAGTGCCCTTGGGCACTGAATAACTTTTTTTAATTTTGATTAATTAACGAATTAAGAATATACAAGAGGCAAAGAAAGAATAAATTACAAGTTAACAGTAAAGAGAGGCCACAATGTATTCCTGTATACTATTTGTTATTAAATCAACTAAAAATCCTATTTTTCAATCACAATAATTTGACAATCTATATGAACTGTATCTATAACACATTCTTTCCTGACAAATAAAACAAAAACAAACAAATGAACAACAGCAAAAAAATTTAAACTGGAAAAACTGCAAATCTCCGAAGAATCAATACAATTGCGAAGTGGGTTCGAACTTCCTGGAACGAATCGATGAGAAACTCAGGGTCGGCCTGGACGTGTCCTCAGGAGCTGCTGCTACTGATGCAGAGAAATGCTGCGATTTTGGAATTGAATTTGTTTGTGACTTTCATCTGTTTCTTCAGTGGTAATTCTTTGGATTTGGAGACCATGTGAAAGGTGGGTAACGGCGAGAATCACCATGATCAAGAGGCCAGGGGGTTGAAATATCATGAATTTGTTTTTGAGTTTTTGGGTCGTCAGAATAGTAGCCAAAAACTGAAACAGAAAGAGAGGAAGAAGTATGATGAATTTATGAGCTTGTTCAGTTTCGTGAAGACAAGTGTGAAAATCTGCCCCGCTGCCCGAGACCAAAGGAAATATCATCAGCTCCACCGAGACCATGGGCACAACACGACGTCTGATTGCTTCGACCTGAAGCGCCAGATTGAAGAGTTGGTCCAGAGGGGAAAGCTCAACTGATTCGTGGCAAAGCGTCAGAACAGAGGCGAGCAGCTCCAAGGGCGATGGGAAGACTAGAAGAGAGGGGAAGAGTGCCGCGAGTTAGAACAAGTCCAACCCATTGGCGAAATAAGAATGATCTCTGGGGGATTCGATGAAGGAGGTGAGTCAAATTCCACCCAAAAGGCCCACGCAAAGAGATCAAGTATAGAGGGTAGAGGGACGAACAGAAGTGCTGACGGTGGGACGACCCCCGAAGGAAAGGAGAATAGAGGAGCCGACACCTTCTTTGGAGCAGCCTCTCGAAAAATGGAGATTGGTGACGGTAAGCTTTAGTCAATTCATTCCCCACTGGTTAGTTTCTCAGGATAAGGGGTTCAACCTTTGGGGGCTAAATAGATCAGCAAGATGGTGACATTCTTGGTGCTTGACTACCTTTCGGCTTACAATGCCATCCTGGGGTGAATCGCGCTCGACAACATGAAAGCCATCACCTCCACCTACCACCTCGTGATAAAATTCCTGACCAAGAACGAGAATGGGGGATAGAAGGGGGATCAAGCAAATGCTAGGGACTGCTATGTAGCCACTAGCCACACGTAAGGGGTGAAGCTAAAGAATGTATTCACGAGTCATTTATTTTCCTGCTATTAATTGTACTTTTACCATTCAATAAGATGATGAATAAAACTACTAATTTCCTTGATAAAACATCGTGTAGACCAAATCCTTGTCGCATTCCAGAAAAGTTACAAGGTATGAATAATCATTTCGACACTAGGCGGATCAGACCCAAGAGCTTTTCGTGTTGTCTAAAAAACAGATGCCGGTCATATCAGACCCAAGAGGTCCCCGACTGAGTAAGAAACGACACAGGACTGGTCAAACCCTATAGGTTCTCGTGCCAAGCAAAGAACATCTGTCGGTCGGATCAAACCCAAAAGGTCCCCGATGGAGCAAAAAATGACATCGGATGGGTCAGACCCAAGAGATCCCTGTGTCATGCAAAGAACAACTACCGATCGGATCAGACCCAAGAGATACCTTGACTGAGCAAGAGACTACACCAAACGGGTCAAACCCAAGAGTGTCGTGCAAGGAAATAGTTGTCGGTCGGATTAGACCCAAGGGTTCCCATACCGTGCAAAGCACTACAGCCAATCGGACCAGACCCAAGAAGTCCCCGACTGAGCAAGAAACGACACCGAACAGACTAGACCCAAGAGGTTCTCATGCCATGCAAAGTACACTTGCCGCTTCAGATCAGACCCAAGAGACCCTAGACAGAGCAAAATTTGCGACAATTCGGACTGAGGCACATAGAGCCTCCAAGCCTAGCAAGATCTTCTAATACTTACATTAGACTCATGAAGTCTAGATGTGATCTCTCTCCTCTAGGAGGACAACACTAAATGGAAACTATATTTCTCCCAGTCGGTTAGACAAAACCAATGACTGCAAGAGATAATGGGACCGGGAGTGGGCCCAAAGGCCAATGACAAATCGGTTCCTGGCCCATGGGGGCAAGGATGTCTCTCTAAATCATGTAGGCAAGACCCATGCTCGAAAGAGACAAGGGGACAAAAAAATATACAACATCATCAAGCAACTAAATATTCAACACAAACAAACGGCCACACGTTCATTGGACAGATGGCTACATGTTCATTGAAACACTCGGGAGCTACAAAGTCAGCAAAAGAAAAGAAGCAATTACTAAACAAACTTGAATTGTCCTCCGGCCTGTAACTGAAAAGCTCAAGCTCGACGAAGTCTCTAATCAGCTTCCTCTTCAAGCACTTGAAGCCAGAGTCAGAGTTCAACAAGAGTGGCTTGGTAATCCTTAGATTCTTTAAAGGACTCAACGGTTGCACTCGGAGCCGCCTCTAAGTGGACAGTGGCTTGACCCAAACGGTCATTCAGGTCTTGTGTCTTCACTTAAATGGCAACCCACCCTCCCGCTTGAACTCTAGGGCTGACCGGAGAGACTCCACTTTTGACTCTACTTGTCGAGCTCGCGAATCATAGAGTTGTCTCTCTCTCTTTCTCTCTCTCTCTCTCTCTCTCGTGGACAATGTTCAGCTCTAGTTCGACACCCCTTGCTGCCAACTGAGCAGCCTTCCCCCTCTTTTAAGAACCTATGTGCCTGGTTAGTGGCACTAGACAAGGAGACTTTGAGCCTCTCCATTTCTTCTTCAACCTCATCTAGCTTCCCTAAAGCCTCATCTCGAGCAAATCTAGCCAAATGGGCATCTCCGAAATCCACAGCCCGCAACAACAGGTTAACACCTTTAGCAAAGACTGCAATGCCAACCACAGAATGTAGGTTAGCAAAAAATAGTCTGAAAGATAGTAAGAAAACCAAGGTGTAGTACATACCTGGCTTAGCGACATAAAGAAATTTCGGGTTAACGTGGCGATTAGCACTTGGTCCAACAGAGGAATCTCATCACCCACGTGTACGTTAACATGCTCCTGGCACGACTCAGGGTTGAGGAGTATGCTACCCTCAAGAATGGGGTTGGTGAATTGAAACGAGTACGACTTGCACGGTAATTCGCTGAACGTCGGCAAGAGAAAAAGATCCCTCCGCAGGAGCTTGAGACTTGCCTACTATATCTGCCCTTGTCGAAGATTGGGTGGTAAGAGGAGGGCTACTAGCTCGAGGACTCGCCCCCTTAATGTCTGATACAGATCTCCCCTTTAAGCTAGTAGAAGAGCAAAGTGGCTCAATGGGAGAGTAGATTCGTGGTCAGCCAGATTCTCGACTGGTGGGGCAGGTAGAGGAGCGGTTTCGTCAGCCGTTGAAGAAGGGAGATCAGTTGCCTTGAGGAGCTTCTGGTAGTCCATGTCAATGTCGTCTCCCACTTTATAGACGAGCACTTTCAGCTTATGGACCAAGGGTTCCCTGGCTTTGTGCTTTTGGATGATTTGGGGGTTCACCGTAGGCCTTTTCAGGACCTTCTTCTTTGATAGGTCAGCTGTAAGGCAAAAACGAAGTCAGGTAGAAGACAAAGCAAACGATATTTGAAGTTCAAAACAAAATAGTCAAATACCTTTAGGGTCCAGATTGAGGCCGCATGCGTGAAGGACCGTCAAAGTTATAAAGGTGTTGCAGGAGAAAAGGCATTCTTCCTCCGTGATTCAATAAAAGCCGCAGCGCTCTCAGAAACGCAGTGGACAGTGGAAGAAGTAGATTAGGGTCCATTAGCGCAACACCTTGGGCAAATGCTCGGGTAGAACTTCAGAAGGGTCAAACACCCGGTTGTCACCACCCAAGAAAAAAAAACTTGTCCTTCTACCCTTTGTTTGACAAAGGAATGCCACTGATCAGGTTAAAGCCAACGCGTGACTAAAAGAACCACCAACATGGCTCGGACTTGGCCTCCTTTGAGAAATAGCATGAGAGAAACTCGGTCAGGGATAGAGCATGCCTCCTCTCGCTCTCTCGGTGCCACAGGACAATCATGGAGGTCAGCCGTCTCCATGCGTTAAGCATCAGCTGGCTTGGAGCCAAGTTAATGTGATAGAGCAGCTCACGTATGAACGGATGGACCGGGAACCACAATCCACCCAGGAGTTTGCTCTCATACACGTAGATCTCGCCCTCTGAGGATGAGTAAGCCCTTTCGTCAACATGAGGGAAGCGAAGGTGAAGGGACTCTGGTAGAGCATGTTGGGCTTGAATTTCATCTAGATCTTGTTTGATTAGGATTTATTGGAGGCCTGCAACAACATGGGCAGGGTTCTGGGGGTGTCAGTAGGCCCGATCATGGCTAAAAGGGAAACATTAAGAACTTCTCTTCCCCACGGGTTGAAGGATGGAATCTAATCCAGAAGAAGAATCTGAGTCAAAATCGACAGCAACTCGATAGGCAGTTGAGCGGTCCCGTCAAGTCACACAAACAAGGAGCGTGAGGCATCTAGTAGTTGACTGCTATCAATCCAGCAATTGATGGGAGGGGGGGTCACTGGAGGTCTCGAGAAAGGGGCAGAAGAACGAATGTAGGCGTGAAGCGGAGAAGGTCGGAGAAAAAGCTCCATAAAAAATGGAAGAAGTGTCGAGCTCCAATATGAAAGAGTAAGGGGAATGCTAGGGCTCTGGTATGCAAGAGTAGAAGTAATGCTAAGGATAGTAGAGAAAGGAGGAGGAACAAACGTTGGAAACCTCTCGAAATATATAGCGAAACTCACGATGGAATAATTGTTTTTCATGGGACGCGAACCTCGGAAACATTCAAAGAGACTACCATGTAGTGCAAGGATTGGTTGTTGAGTACGAAGAATTATCCACTGCATTACAGCATGCGCTACAACTTGGGAATGAGGGACAACTAAAGAGTCTAGATATGGACCCCGTAGAAATTGACTAGATCGACCGACCAGACCAAAGCTGATCAGCCAGCATACGACCTGCTCAGCCAACAGGGCCCCACAGCCTGGGCTTCCCTTGATTTAGCATTTCAGGTGCACCACAGGCACCACTCTGAGGAGTCTACATAATCCCTTTAATAGTGCACCAAATCCCCCGGTATTCCCCAAATGATGCAAGAGAAATCAGTTCAGATCACGCAAGTTCAGGAATCACGGCATGAACTATGGTGAGGATCCACTCCCACTTCCTCCTCTCTCATGAAGGTATTAAAACCCAGAGACGGGGATGTAACAAGGTATGCACTGATTATTCTAGGAATTCCTTATAGTTTTCAATATCAAAATACAGTTATAATTTAATTGTCAGACGGTCTATGATCGGCTAACCATCCCCGATGACTAAACTTGTGTGCAAGAGCTAGCCAGTAGGCCAGAAGAAGGTCTACCATTTTTCGACATCATCAACTCCAAATCTCACTTATCGGAAATCTTACAAAACACAAATTCTTCGTTGGGATGTGAAGAATTTGTCATGGCATATGATTCCCAAATAATATGTATCGAGAATATATGTAGTATTTGATGGTGGTATTTTAGCAATAGTATGCTAAACACATTCATGCGCTCTTTGAACTTCTAATTAAGTATATAAAATCTAATTATTCAGGTTACTCTTAGCACATTCATGGGACTTGGGGCAATTTAACGTTTAAATTGTCCCAAATAGTCAACTTCCCTGATTTGCTTTGGTAATAAGTCTCTTATTAGGAAACAGGTTGCAGGACGTTCGTAGAGTTCGTGCCTTCTATACCACTACAACCACTGTTACATAAAGTTAGACTTTTCATCAAACTTTTGTTGCTACAATAGTTGTACTCATTGATATGTCTAAAATTGTTACGAATCTAATTTCTCCAATCATCTAAGCATGAACTTGGCCATCTTGGAGGCAAATATTCAGGAGTATGAACTTAGAAATTTACAGCAAATTTTCTTCTCTACTTAGGTGAAGAAGTAATTGCATGGTACCAATGCAGAAATTTGTGATAATGATATGAAACTCTAAAGCTAAGTTAATTGTGAGCATAAATACTTCATATATATTAGGATAAATACTTCATCCATATTAGGAGTCGAATCTAGAATATACAAATTTACCAGGTTCAAACTCAGGCACAAAAAAGTAAATGGGTTTTGATGTATACATAAGCAAAAGTTTTGGGTAGAGTTTTGACGAGTTGATAATATATTTCCAAACTGATAAACCTATGAACCATTGAGCTGAACATAATTGGGTTTGCTTGGAGATATCAAACCTTCGATTGGAAACGTTTGAGTCTCAGTCGCTCGAAGTCTTGAGGCTTATCAATGGATTCACCCCAAACAAACCTAAAAAAATAGCACTTCTTTTTTCTAACAATACCAACATGTTTGATGCAGTTCCACCAGCAGCAACTTTTTCGGTTTGATTGGGTTCGTCAACGGCCAGCTCTGGTGTTCCTCTCGTCGATCTCTCTCTCACAACGCCGCAAGGTATGACACAACCCACGGTTGCAATATTTTGTAGAAGATTGGAAGGTTAAGGGCAAAATCGTAATAAACAGGGGTTGTTAGGTCATTTCGTGAGGGAAATGGCTGGACTCGACTGTTAAGAACACCTCTCCTAGGTCTTTACTAAACCTACTTCATGCTCGGACTCGTAGTCTATTGGGCTTCATAATCCCAACCTAAATATATAAATCAAACACTCACTTAATGAACCTATCGGATTATTAGTCAAATTCCAAAACTCTGAGAGTTAACAAAGAAGGCATAGATGGACTAAGGAAAAGTATTGGTTTTCATAGTCTTTTTTTGTTATAATTGTGCTTTATTCTTTTTGTTAATGTGAGTTTATTTAATATTCTTTTACAATATAAAAGGTGCATATATAATTATAGTAATAATATAGACATATATAGGCTTCATTCAATCATCAAGAAACTAGTGTGGAAAAAATTATTTTCAAATTTTTTAATAAAGTAAAATAAAAAAATTAATTTTAATTTTCTTCATTTGCTCATTCAGTATAAGAAATTCAACCAACACTCTTACAAAGTTTTGTATTTTGGGTAGGCTAATTTTTTAAAAAAGAAACTAAATTGAATTGAAAAAGCAAAAGTAATGAGTTTCACAATTTTCTACTAATTGAATATACAAAAAACACTCAAAAAAATATATAGTATTGTATTTTTTTTCCTTTTCTAATACGGTTGTGCTACTCTCACACCTCTTTTACACATACCTATTCACATCTAATGGGACCCACCCCCAATCCTATATAATTCAAAAAACAAAAAGCCCTAATTTTCTTTTTCTCCAAAATTCTTCCTTTCCATCACTCTATGTTTGACAAAGCCCTAGTTGAGGAGGGAGAAGAAAAAGAATAGCAAATAACAACCTCCATTGCATTTCGCGACCACTGCAGGCCTTCATTGCAGTTTGCCCGCAATATCACACTAAATTGTGAAACTGTTAATTTGTCCCTGTAGAATTTTTTTCAAGAGTCTTGCTAACCATCGCTTAATAGGCAATGGATAATATACACAAAATGTCAAACAAATACAAATATCAATACACATTTTGTGAATATTAATACATATTCACTGATATTAATATGCAATTTACGGATATCGATATATTTTTTATACATTAGTATTAGGAGGTGGTTAGCATTTTTCTTTTTTTTTAAATATTATATCTTTTTGCAATGAAAATGGCTTTTGATGAATTATGGTTAGGGTTTGCAGCATTTAGACTTTGTTAAGTTTCATTTCTCAAATCCCCAATATGTAGAACAATCTCTTCTTACAAACCACAGCCTGAAGCATAGATACGGATACAAATACAGTGATACGACAAAACTTAAAAAAGTAGGATATGGAAATGTTGGGAATACGACTGTAAAAATTAATCTTGAACATCAATAATTATTAATACGGTTGTAGAATTTTTTTTTATAATTGTTAATCTTGAACATCAATACAGAGGGCAATTCTAAAATTGGGTTCAAATAGCAAAGTCCGACACAAGAATTACTAACCACTGCCATAAGTTTATATCATGTTTGACATCTATGAAGCACTGACTCGCTATACACTATAGTATACAATAAAATAAATAAATAAAAGAAACATCAAGAATGCAGGCTGCAGCAAAACATCAACAATCAAAAGTGAGAGAAAGAGAAATGAAGAGGGAGAGAGAGAGAGAGAGAGAGAGAGAGAGCTCAGAGCAGTGAGCGAGAGAGAGATAGAGAGAATTGAACCTGGATGATGGACGTCTGGAAGTCTAAAACTCCGAAACTCTTGGACGTCAAACGTTGAAAAATGGAACTCGCCGGACGTCAAAAAATTGTAGAAGAGTGACTGATAGTTGAAGAATTTAGGATTTAATTTGTTTGCCTGATAGTATTTACAAATATTAAGATATAACTACACGTTTCTCTCTTATCTTTATTCTGTATTTTAAAAAGAAAAATCATTTTTAACCCTCACTGTATCGGAAACGTATCCTGACGTATCGAAAATGTATCCGAAATTAAATTGATTTAACTTTAATACGAAAAACTTCTTAGGCGTATCTAATACGTATCGATATCTGAAAAGTATCAAATACGTATATGTGACTAGTTTCGGAATATCTATATTCTATAGACCACAACTAAGTAGAAATCATTGACCCAAATTTAGCAAAGGACAAGATCCAATCAACAACAATTGAACAAGAAGTTTTCCCCATTAAACTCAATGAAACAATCAATATTCTCTCCCCAACAATCAAAATGGAAATATGGAGAGCAATAAAAACTAAAGTTCAATGTATAAATAGAAGTCCTAGAAGCCATCGAAAGAGAGAGAGAAGGAAAAGAAGGTTCGGGCTGTTGGATATGGCATTGGGTCGTGGTGGGGTTGTGAGGTGGAGGTCGCCGCGGGTGGTGGAGGGTCTCCGGTGCTCGTCGCGTTTGGTCACTTTCCCCTTCTTCATGTCTCACGCTATGAAATAACTCTCGAAAATATTTTCCATTAAAGTTCTCTTCAAAAAACGAATTACATTCACTTTTAATATGTTATAAAATAATTGTCAAAAATAAAATAATAAAATAATATTATTTATGTAACTATCTACATTTTTCTTATCATTTTTTTTACGTCTCCCTCTTTTTAAAAAAACACTCAAGCCATCAATTTACATACACCAGGTGTGTGTCGATATGTAGTTGGAAGGAAAACAAAGAGGACATTGAAGCAAAGTTGTCAATTCTGTTCCGTACTGGTTGGTACGTCTCGTACCGTTCTTGTAACGGTACCGGACCACTGGAGTATTGTTTCAGCAATTGTTCTAGCCTGTTCCGGCACGTTTCAGCCTATTCCGACATGTTCTGGACAATACTGGCTAGTACTGTACCGTACCGATCTATATTTAAAAAAATTAAAAAATAAATTAATATTTTTTTGGAATAATTAGGTATAATTAGAGGTTAAAAAAAATTTATGTTTAGTGATTTATTTTTAAATTGTGATATTTTATTTTTATTTTTATGTTTAATATGATTTTTTTAAAATATATTATTTAAAATATGTATATTAATTTTAATAATAAATTTAAAACGGTACGTCGATACACATTAATAATAATACGTATCATATTAATAATAAAATTAATATACTCATGTGTACGAGATTAATAACTTTGTATCGAAGGAACAGGATCAAGAAAGTCGCTTGAGAATAGTGAGACAACGACGGACTGATGATGTGGCAGTAACGCTCCCCCTTTGGTCAACGTACAACACCGCGTGAGGACCGCGTAACCGCGTTTTCACAAGAATCTAGAGAGAGAGAGAGAGAGAGAGAGGGGGGGAGGGGGACGGCGTTCCACTGACCCCACCACCGACCCCACTAGAAAAAACGACACGGGAAAATTACTACTACTATTAGATATAACCAATCAATATGGGTAATATTCGATTGAAAGCGGAAAGTATAAAATACTATCGATACCTATAGGCTTTTATACTCTGGATGGATATCAACCAACCACCTGGCAAAAACAACGACGTGGCAACTTTCCGTCGGGTTTTGTAATAGAGTCACGGTCTTTAGCGTGGTACGTCGCATAGCTTTTCTCTCCTCCCCAGATTTACAGTTTGGATATTTTTAGCAGTGGTTTATTCAAGTTACGGTTGTACCCTTGGCTTTTTCCAACAGCTTTATTTTTGGGTAAATTACAGTTACCTCCCTTAAGTTTTTGACAAATACAATACCCCTTTAAGGTTTTTAAAATTACTCTGACATCTCTTACTTTTCAAACTGTTATGCAGTTGCCTCTTATATTATTAAAATCAGTCAAACATTATTAGTTAAGTTATTAAAATTTTAGTTTGAGATTTATTTTGACAAAACAAACTATTAAAATTTGGACAAATTTTAAAACTCTATTCGAATTTGAACTTTAGAAATTTAACATAAACTATTTCTGACGAGATTAAGATTATATTACAGTTTGTTTTGCCAAAATAAATTTCAAACTGGAAATTTTAATAGGTTAATTAATGATGTTCGACCGATTCTAATGATAAAGAAAGTAACTGTATATAATTTAAAAAGTAAGAAATGTTAAAATAATTTTAAAAATCTTAAGATGATACTGTATTTATCAGAAACGTCGGGAGAGGTCTTTGTAATTCATCTTATTTTTAAGAACTACTTGATGGAACAGTGAAATGACACTAAGATATGCCACAATCAACTAAATTTAACAAAAAATGAAATTTAGCTAAGCTTGCTATATTTAGCTGTAAAACAAACTACTTAAAAAAAATTTAACATGTACTATTTTACTAATTGATTTGATTTGCTACACATGATATTCACAGTATTTGAAAGTATAACGTGGCATGTAATTATTGGCACTCATTTTTTTAGAGTAATACTACGTATATAGACTTACGGACACAGACCAGATACAGATGTGTCTGGCACAGTTAGATGCACGTGGGACCTTCAATAATTCAAGAGTCCCACGTCCATCTAACGGTGCTCTGTATCCGTAAGACTTTTCCTTTATTTTATCAAGAGCTATAAAAATACTTTTACTATTATATTGGGATAAACTAATCAAAGAAAAACTATTTTGTTCAAATTTTATTTTCAACTCGTTGTTGTTATAAAAGATACATAATCATCAAAGACAAATTCGTTGTTTATACGACCCAAATCATCAAAGACAAATACAAAATCATCAAAAACCATATTTTGCCTTTATTCTCAATGTGGCACGTAAGTGTCCCAAGTGGTAAATAAGTTAACTCAAACATGGTTCAAATCCGAATAAAGGGGATTTTGTTTGTAGAGCACGTCTGGATCAAAGTGGAGACAGTTGTGCGTTCGAGATTCAACAAGGAGAGTCCAACAAATAGTAGAAGGCAGTTTGGTAGTTTTTGAGTTTTTGGAGGTTGTGAGTGATTCAAATTCGAATAAAAGAATAAGGCAATTATCTTTTTGTTTATAAATATGCTTAGTTAATTAGTTTTGTTATCGACACACTAATCACCCCTTAAATTTTCTCATTTTCTTTGTACTTGCCTTGTCAAAATCATTAGATATGTTAATAAAAGTTCTTTGTTTGCTTCCTTTGTGTGATTTCAAACCTCGTTGTGCTTCTGGTGAGATCCTGAAACACGGCATTAGACTATGCATCCACCTTACAAACAAGTATATTCCAGCATTTATTTCAATTTTTGTTGTTTCCTCATCCATCGTCGATTGAAGCAAAATTTGAGGTAACAAGTTTTGGAGCTAGAAGGATGGCAAACTTGCTAAACCAAAAGTCATGGCTCCGATGAAGAAGAACAAGGAACATGAAATAACAACCGAAGTCTCTAGAGACATTGGTCATAGAGACAATATTCATATCAAAATAGACCTAGAAGTGAGGGTCCTTGAAGGCCATATCCAAGGCCAAATTCTCAATGGCCAATCAAAAAACCTAGATATTACACGCCTTACAAGGCAGTTGACACAGGTTTTAGCGAATCCTCAAGTAGAAGGTGTGCATGTTCTAATTGATGTGATGAAATGGGCAGTATCCCCGACCTTAGGAGGATTTTAGGATGCAAATGTTCAAAGGGCTATTGGTGAAATAGAAACACATCGACAACTACAGGTATATACGAATCCTATGTTTGAGAATGTTTTGACTTATGCAAATAGGACACCATTAGGTCCTAGACCCATTTTGGGACAAGATAGAAATGGTCAAATCGATGTATATCCAATAATGACAGCCACACCTTCTCTAGGTCCTCGATATGGACAAATGCCACAACTTTTTCCGGTTACAAGTCCATATATGAATCCTATCCATGATCCCATGATTATGAATATGGCATAAATGATGGAAGCAATCCCAGACATGTATGGCTTTGGTCTTCAGAAGACCGAAAAATCTATGTTTAAAAAATCTTTTCCACCCTGGATGGATAGTGCTATGCTCCCACGAGGTTCAAGAATTCCAAATTTATCACTATTTATTGGAGAGTAAAATCAGTCCACAATAGAACATATCGGACGATTTACTTTATAGTTGGGTGAACTAGGAAACCAAGATGTTTATAAAATGAATTTATTTCTTCATCCCCTTACTCTCATAAGGCATCTCAAACCTTTATACGTCAAAGCACATGTCAATGGGCAGCCCATCAACAAGGTTTTGATTGATAATGGGGCTATTGTAAATAACTTACCATCAAGGATGATAAAAATTTTGAACAAAACTGAAGCATATTTGATCCCTACTGAGGTGACAGTAGGCAATTTCACTAGAGGCAGTTCACCTTTGAAAGGAGTTATGTCCCTTGAACTAAAGATTGGGTCAAGAGTGATGAATTCAACTTTGTCATTGATTCATCTCCTAATTATAATGACTTATTAAGCAGGGACTGGGTTCATGTAAACGGATGCATTCCTTCATCATTCCACCAAGCTTTGATTTTTCTTGTTCAAGCCAAGGCTGATGAATCAGAGAAAATGGAAATTTTATGGGCAAATTGTCATCCTTTTAAAGAAGAAATCAACAACATAGAGGCAGGTCTTTATGAAGATCCACTACTAATGGCAAATGTGAAAATTAAAGTAAGAAAATCATGTCTTGAAGACGATTCTGTAGGGATTCCAGCAATTAGGCCAGGATTTCAAAAGGCCAAATAGAATAAAAAAGCATGTTAAGGCTCCAAACAAAGTGTTTGAATGTTAAGGCGATTAACATAAACATTAGGAGAAGAGATGGTTGTCATTAAAGCCACCTTCACTAGATTGCTTATTTCCTGTAATTAGACTGAATGTGTTTTTGATGAAAGCCCCTTGTCTTGCTTTGATTTAGGCATGGAAGACTTGGAGTCTGTACAAGCCAAATTGGATGATATAAAGACTGAATTTCAAGATCCTTTAGAGGAGATCAATTTGGGCAGTAGTAATGATCCTAAACCCAAATTTTTAAATGCCAATCTTGATCAATCAATGAAACTACGACTTCGGTACTTTCTTGTTGAGTTCTTTGACTGTTTTTCTTGAAGTTATAATGAAATGTCTGGTTTAGATCGAACTTTAGTAGAGCATAAAATCCCAATCAAAGAGGGATTCTTTCCTTCTGACAAGAACCTAGATGCATGGGTACTAATGTTACTCTTTTGGTTAAAGAGAAAATTGAAATATTGCTAAAAACAGGATTCATAAGAACTGATTACCTTTTACATTTGTATTAGGAGTAGGTCTTAACTTAATAGTGTATTGTGCGCTATCAAAATCATCGGAGAAGTTAATAAAAGTTGTTATTTCAAACTTTGTTGTGTTTTTGGTGAAGTCCTAAAACACGACACTGAATCGTACATCCACTTTACAACCAACCACATTCTAGCATTTGTTTCAGTTTTTGTTGTCGCCTCATCCATCGTCAATTGAAGCAAAAATTGGGATAACATCCTTGTAAAAGTTTCTTCCTTTTATGAAAACTTACATTTGATGCACTTCAAGTCAAACAAATTTATTACTAAAATTCTTTATCCCAACTAAAAGTTTTATACGATTTGTCAAGGATATTTTTGAAAGATTACCCCAAAAAAATTGCACTTTTAACCTTCAAACAGGACATATAAAACAGATGGAGTACATTATTCGAATGTGGACAAATAAATATGTATAATGTTTTTTTATTAATTGATATGCATAAATTTTTTTATTTTTATCAATTAGTCACTATCTCAAGTATATTTATTTAAGCTGTTATTGTTTTCCTTTGGCACAAAAGCATGCAAATCCCAATCTAAATAATTATTATTTAAGTGTACACAACAAAAGTAACACATCTATTTATTTACAAACTCGAAAAGGACGTATGGTCGAAATTGTATTCTGAATTTAATATTTGAACTATATTTTTAAACATGATAAAATATGTTCTAAGAGTTATAGTTCACAATCCAAAATAGGATAATTTACATAAAATTTTCTCCATCTATCATTTGGTTTCACTTAATTCTCTTCATCTTTTAATTATCCCAATATACCTCCTAATCTTTCCAAATCTAACCCTTTTAAATACGATAAGTAGTCATATATGTCAAACCAAAAGGAGTCGGTAGTTACATTTGAAAAAATTAGGTAGTACATTGAGATAATTAAAAAATGAAGGGGATTAAATGAAACCGAATAATAGATGAAGGGAGTTTTATGTAAATTACCCCCAAAATATGTAACAAATTGCTCTAAAGCACACCTAAGGTGGAGTTTGCCCTAACTTTACTATTGAGTTGTTTTTGTATGATAGTAATTTAAAAATTCAAGTTATGATATTTATAAAAGAAAATCTACTGAAGACAAAAAATAAAAAATAAAAAATAAACTATTATAGATATTTTGACTTTAGTGAACTTTTTAAGTTTTTTATTATATGTTTTATTGAAATTTCTTTCAGTGATACAAATTAATAATTCATAATATTGGACACATAATTAATAAAAGTTCATGAAGATTAAAATTAAGAAAAATAATCCAATAACAAAAGGTAGGCTAAACTCAACCTAAGTAGTTAGTTATCAAAAAGCACACTTGGGGGCATTTCTAACCAAACTACGTATATCTCTATTGTAGCAAAACATGTACAGTCATACTCTAGATTGTTGGGAAATATTGATTTTTGCAAACTTTGAGCTCCGTTTAATATGGGTTTCATTTTTCGATCGCGATCTCTTATACCGTTGTGTTAGGCTCCGTAGGAGATTAAAAATCAGATATTAAGCTTGTCAAAAAAATATTTAAGAGTGAATGATAAATTATGATCAAAGATTGGCACAACATCTTTTGGAGGAAAACATTTGTCTCATATTGGTGGGAGTAGTAAAAGAATATGGGTATATTTAAACAATATTTGCTTAAAGACTTGACCACTGTATTGTTGCATTAACCATGCGTGTCGCCGTTTTCCGTCCGATTGAACCAAGCCAAGCCAGCCCAGGTTGGGTCAATAAAATTAAAATAGCCTTGACCCAATAATAATATTCTCTTTACTGAAATTTCATTTAAATTTGATTTGGGTTTTTGCCCGAATGGACTCCCTTTCTATAAATTGATAAGCCGGATCAAATTTGGGCTCGAAAGAGTTGGATATTCTTGAAGGAAAAAAATAGAAGGGTTTCTTCACAAGACTCGTGACTGTTGAAAGAGTTCGTTCGTTTCAACAGTCATGATAGGTGACTGTTCGGTGGTTTCGAACAGCGACCAAACCTCCCCAAACAAAGGCCTATTCACCTATAAATAGGACAACATTCTAGTCATTTTTAAGGCATCCGAAAATTCTTATCATTTCAGTGCATCACAAAAGCATTCCAATAGTTTTAGGTCAGCATTTTCTTGGAGAGTTCAATGTTGTTCTGGTTTGTTTGTCGAGCAGATTGTAGTGCAAGTTCTGTTCTTCGAGGATAATTATATTCTGAGAAAAAATTGTCCAAGAAACCAGTTAGCACAGTAGTGGGGGAACGAATTTGCTTTAAAAATATAATATTCACAATACTAGCCTCAATTACCAATTTCCAGAACTCTAAAATTGGTTTTGTAAATTTTATGTATTTCTCATTTTGATTGAATTTTCAGTTTGTTATTTTCTGTGTTCTGGAAATTCTGTGCGCACGTGCGATTTCTAACATAGATTGTGCTTGAGACTCTATATTGGAAGTTCTTTTAAATTATAGCCTGCCTCTTAATTAAAGTTTGGACAAATTTGATAGGAAATGAAAGATGAGAATGGAGTTTGGAATTTAAAGATGGAAATAAAAACTTGTGGTTGGAGATGTGATTGATAATAAAGTTTGGGCAGGTTAGACAATTTGACATAATTGGTTACTAAAAATAGAAACGGGAAGCTAAGGGAAGGGCAAAGCGGTAATCACGGTTGTATTGGATTTAATAGCACTCTCACGTCCGCATTCAAGGATCCACGAAAATGCCTCCACATTGAAGCTGAATATAAAAGGCAACTTTGAGCCAAGAGGGGGAGAGTCCGCAGAACAATCCGTATTGTCTTTGTTTTCTGTGGCCCATTCTATCTCCCTATCTCTCTCTAGACCTCTCTGCCTCTCCCCCTCTCCGGCAGGACTTTGTGAAGAAATGGCGGATCAGTTAACTGACGACCAGATCTCCGAATTCAAGGAGGCATTCAGTCTATTCGATAAGGATGGAGACGGTTCGAACTCCTTTCAACCCTTCTATATTATTCGTCGTTTATTGTTGGATTAATCGGATCTGGTTTTATTTAACATCTTTGTTATACTGGTTGATAATTTTGTTGTTACGTTTAACATCATCGTTGTGATATTTGTCTTTCTTATTTGTTTTTTTTAATATTCATTTTGGTGTTTTATTGGTGTTCTCTTTTGCCGTTTTGCCGCTTGGTTCCCTATAGAAAGGTAACCTGTAGTCAAATGATAATTTTCAGCCAAATGATGTTTAGGAGTCACCCACTGCAACCTATTTAATTGTTGCTAAATTTCACACACACACACACACCCGTCATTTCTGATGCAATCACACTTCACGTCCCTTTATTCATTTAAATCACACTGCGTAACTTATTTTTTATTTTGTACAACACTTCATTCCATTTGGTTCTGCGGCAGATCTACGCAGTGACAAGTGAGGTTGAGTTGGAAAATCCCTATAGGATATGTAAGCTTTTTTTTGGTATTTTTGTGAATTTGTTCCGCAGAATATTTTGCCTTTGTCCCACATATAGTATGCATTGCCCTCATAAAGTTATACCTTATACTTTATCATAATGTCTATAAATCCTAGATTCGCCCCTATTTGTTTGTTAACTATGGAAAAAATGCTGACATCATAAAGAGCAAGGCATGAACTACCATTTTTAAATGAAATAATGTGAAAATGTCTTTTAGTGTACAATAGTTTGTTGTTCACCCAGATAATACCATTCGCACTCACGCGGGATTGAATGAAACCCAAAACGTAAGTGGAACTAAAAAAGTATTCCAGTGGATCCAAATTGATGCAATTAATCTACAGTAGTTACCATTTGTAGAACACAGGAGACAAGTTTCTTCACTACTCCACTGGATAGGGAAATAATCATTTGGTTTTCTCATGAACTAGCTTACAGTTTGCGATTTGTTTGGGAAGTTTGAAAAAATCAAGATGCCATCCTTTTTGACGTAGCTATATAGCTGCCTATACGTTGGCAAAAACACAGAAGATTTTCAACAAGGCTCAATACCCACGAAGGGCATCCTTAATCTTCACGTCTGCTAATGTTGATTGGATTTAGAAGACATCTACTATCAGATCACGTGCCTACTCTTTTGTGATTCAAGATTTAGAATGGTTGAGGAACCCAATACTGGTTTTCCGGTGTCAGACAGGCTTGTGGGAATCCGAAGTCTGTGTACTTGGATCCTAATTGGGATTATACTGGTATGATGAGCAGGTTTCAGATTTAACTAATAGCACTCTATAGCTGGTGAAAACCACCATCTTGTTCTGATGTCAATTGTACTGTACCTGCGGGGCCTCTTGCCCTGAACTTAACAGTTCGCTGGAAGCATTTTGGGAATAAAGGGATGTCTGACAAACTGATTCATTAACGTCGTAATGAGAATCTTATTTATCTTATTCGTTTCTCAATTTAATCCAAGTTAGGTGAAACTTGCGATTCATGTTTTGATTTGCAATTTATGACACATGATATTTGGATTGAGATTACACTCTCTTCGCTATACTATTGTGGATAGAATAGTGAATCCGTAGGGTTTTTTGTTCTGCTTTACCTTTTAGATTATTTCATGGTTTAGCTAAAGGGTCTCTCCCATTATCTCTAATGTTATTATACTCTTCAAGGTTTTTGAGTCCATTTTTTGAACGTTAAAAAAAGTACTATGGTTTTTAACTTATGGTGAAGGCAAGCGTCTTCTCAAGTAGACAGTGTAATTGCGACCTTGCACAATGCCTTGTGTTGTGTCAGAATCATTTGTCTACCTCATTTGTATCTATGAATTTCTCTATTTTATATGATTCACGGATGCAAATACTGTAGTGGTTGACCTTACTGTTCTTGATTTGATATTTTGGAGTATAAATTAACAACATTAGGAACATATGTAGGTGATGAAAGACATACTGAGGCTCAATAGACCTGGAAATATATCTAAACTGGCAGCCACAAAAGTTTCACACGCATTATAATTAGCAAATTTACCAATTTGTGAATTGCTGAATATTTGAAAAGTTGAATTACAGGTTGCATAACCACCAAGGAGCTTGGAACAGTGATGAGGTCCCTGGGGCAGAATCCAACAGAGGCTGAGTTGCAGGACATGATAAATGAGGTGGATGCTGATGGGAACGGAACTATAGACTTCCCAGAGTTTCTGAACCTTATGGCTAGGAAAATGAAGGATACTGATTCTGAGGAGGAACTGAAAGAGGCTTTCCGAGTTTTTGACAAGGATCAGAATGGGTTCATCTCTGCTGCTGAGCTGCGCCACGTCATGACTAACCTCGGGGAGAAGCTTACTGACGAGGAAGTTGATGAGATGATTCGGGAGGCTGATGCTGATGGCGATGGCCAGATCAACTACGAGGAGTTTGTGAAGGTCATGATGGCGAAGTGATGACAAACCCTCATTCTTCCTCCTACCAAACATGTAAGAAACAGAATGACTGTAAAATGTTCTGGGGTAATGGGCTAAACAACGAACAGGTTTTCAAGTAGTATAACGGATTTCGAGCTTCCTTTGTCATTGTTTTATTATCAGAGCTGTTTTTGAAACTACTAAAGGATGTAGCGGTCTGTTATTCTCTTCTTTGTGAAAACTTCCAACCTGTTCTTATGTGATGTCTATTATTGACATGTATTGGCTGCTTTTAATTTCACCCCTTTTGCCTATTTGTCAAACTGAACGTATAAGAGAATTTCCAATGTTGTGTGTTACTATTTTCCCAATGTCCAATTTGTATGGTTGTGATATCTAGTTTTTATGGCTCTTTGGTCTCTTCGGCAAACCTTTGCAGGTTTGGGGTCTGTACAGTCGTGGCTATACACAAATTAGTTGATGTCCGCATAAGTTGACTCAAGACAACCAAGGCGGACTTTCATTCATAATTAGCGAATGGATTTTGCAGTTGAGATTCATTTTGTTTATATCCCTATAAAGGAAGGAGAGTTGACTTCAAAATTTCTTAAATCTTTTTTTATCTCAAACGAAATTGTCAAAGTTATAGGATCTAAATCTACCAAAGCTTAGTGATTCTTCCTGTAGCCCTGTAACGCCGAATGGGACTTATCATGATTCAATTTGATGATTTGAATAGGTTATTTTGTAAGTTCTGATGTGTTTAATGTTCATGCAAAAAATCATCGAGTATAAATATCTATTTGGACGAATCATTTTTGTTACAAGAGAAATAGACAGTCATACTAACAGTTCTTTGCTCTTTAGACGTATGAGTCGACCAAAGCTTTATCAGTCTGATCAACTTGACTTCTACAAGGACATTAAACACAGAGTCAAGAAAATGAACAATTGGGATACTCAAATGAAGGTACGATCAAAGTTATCAAGTACTGGCAAGCGTATCATTTTTGTTATTGATACAGTACGTACTGATACCGTTGTGTTTCGACATACTATTCTGAATTTATCGTTAATAAGCAATGTACATTTCTCAAATGATATTTTCTAACACATAATATTAGACATATAAAAGAAAACCTCAAAACTTAAAAACAAATCACCAAACATAAAAGAGGTGACTTTAGTCTCAATTTATATGTAATTATTCAAAATAAAAAAATGTATCGGCTGGTACTAGTACAGTCCAAACCACTTGCTATTGGCCAATATGTTAGCCGATATGACACGTCAATTGGCCGGTACAATTTTTTGTTCGGTACGGTATGATATTCATAACCTTAGATATGATATCTCATTTGACGTCGCATGATAAAAAACTCAAGGAATCATCACACAAAGGATCTTGATTCTTGGCAAACAGGTGTATAGATTAAAATTTTCTTAGTGCTTTAAATTATGTTAAGATGAGTACACACATTTGGCAAACACTAAAAATAACACTTCCACATGCATATACTGAAGTGCACAGATTTACAAAGAGGTGGAATTCGGGCACCCTGGTAACACAGCTTTTTTAAGCAAGAAATTATCCACTTCAAGAGGCCTTAATTGTCACTTTTGCCCTTCATATTTTAAGACATCATAATTAGAAATATTAAGAGGGTGACAGCAACTACAGAACTGTTCATACTGAAAGCCCTTAAATGGAAATGACAATTTGAGAAAGACCATGTCCAGCTAATCAAATCCATTGCTTCATCATGACAATACACAGCAATTTATGCTGAAGATCAAACAATTTATGCATAAGATTAAACCACAAAACCACAGAGCAGATTAATGATTTTCCCAGAACCTCATAATCTCTTCAAACTTTTCTTTCTAGCATCCATTTTCTTTTTGTCTGCCTGAACTTTGACCAAACCACCACCTTCTTTCTTCTGTGTTGCTGGTGTGGGCGCTGCTGCAGAGCCGCTAACTCCTGTCTCAGTTGTTGAGGCTTGCTGATCATGTCCACTCCCTCCTTTAGTGAACGTTGCAGACGCAGCCAAAGATGACGGCAACTGCAGTGGCAACGGCAATGCAGGAGGACCAGTCACTGCATTCTTCTCGTCAACACCAAGAACCAAGTTATTTGACTGATCTACGTTCAAGGCAGTTGTTGACTCTGAAATAGCTCCCGTTTTAGACTTCGGTTTTGGCTTGAGAGCATGAATCCCAGTGTAGATCCTGGAGACACACACACAAAAAATGCATAATTTCAGTGCTTAGAATTGCATACAAAGCATTTATAATACAACAGCACAGTATATTTAAAATCTTCAGAACACGTGTAGTACTATAAGCACAGGTATGAGGCTTTGCAGTGTTAGTTATGAAGGTGCATATCATATGCAAAGCCAGGTCCAGTTTCGTTACTAGGTCTTACAAGTTATGATCCATTGAGGTTTTTCGTCATCAGCGATGAAGCATGGACAGTTTGCCAGAGGCTACCTACAGTTCTGAGACACTTGGTGTTACAGCCTGATAGTTGAATTTTTATTTGTTTAATTCTATGCCTAGATATTTTTTAATGAGGGCCCAACACGTCTGTCCTTGCACTATTAAATGTTCGCATGTCAGTTCCAGTGTCGTGGTGTCCAGTGTCGGTGCTACGTAGGTTACGAGGATTTCATGGGGTTTGTACCATTCCAATATTTGTATAAAACACCATCAGGGAGTAGCCACAGGCTGCAAGTTGTCACAGAAAAATTTCCAGGAAATTCTGTCCATACACTACACTCCAGCCACAATCCAACTCAATAACAACTACCACTAGAACACGTGGCGATCTTCGATATGTAAAGGGATTTGCCAAGGGGAAAGAGAATGATATTAAAAGAAGGGAAAAAAATAGCTTCACAAGTCCCTTGAAAATCTAAGATAAAAAAACAGCCCCAACCGACCACTGGAAAATAGGTAGTCCTCTCTATCTTTCCTGAAAACCAACTGATTGTGACCCACATAGCTGCTAGCCAAGTCTTTATTGTTTAGCACGGAAATGTTGGCAATTCCACCAAATCCATATTAACTGCTATGTACTGCCAGTCATAAAAATCATAAAGGAAAGCATTCAAATGTCTACGACATAAAACTGACGTAGATTCATGATGGCAGATCACAGGTCGAACTGAGGCTTGATCAATCTAATAATTGAGGTATCTTGGAAAGCTACTAAACATAATTCAAGCGTAGGACGCGGTCAGTAACGACAAATCATGAGATTACTCGAATTGAAGTCCTTGCCTTTCAAGAAAAATACCTTCCACAATGAAGGAAACAATAATCTACTATCTAATGTACACATGTCTATGCATAGGCGAAAAAAATACCTTGCATGCCTGGCATACTCTTCGTAATTTTCAAGCAGCATCTTCCCTGCCTGCTCATTCAAAGCTGATTCTGGAAATGGTTCTATCAATAGACACCTCACTACCTGTGATATAACAATACCTGAGTTGAATAACAAGATAATTTGCTAGTACACATCCTACATGGTAAATGAAAACTATCCAAGTGATTAGATTGGTGGGTTCAAAAAGTTACTGCAATAAACTTACAATCAGAACATGTCGTAACCCGAGACTAGGATTCCAATCTTTTTTCAATGTGTTGACACAAATCTCACCATTGCTTGCGACGTTTGGATGGAAAATCTTAGTCAGAAAGTACCCTACAAAAAATTATCGAAGGATTCAACAAAGTAAAATGTTATATATAATTCATGACGAATAATTCGTCAACGGAAAAACATTCAAACACTCTCTAACAGAGCAGGCCAGAGCCCCTCACAATAAGCTAACCTCATAACAACAAAATTTGATAGATTCTGGGTCTGAAGAACCAGGGAGATGAAGAAAAGAAGAGGAAAGAAAAGAAAGAAAAGAGAGAGAGCCTCAATTTAAAATAAACTACCAGGCCAAGGATGATTACGGCACAATTACTTAAACTAATCACAGGCACTAACAGGACAACTTCGGTGAAACCTAAGCTAAATTGAAAAGCCTCGACAAACCTTTGGGAGGGGAATGAGGGAAGTCGTGAGACAAAATCAACTTCATGCGGAAAATACCATTCTCGTAGGGCGTTCCAGCTGCAAGGTTGATATTCATTCTGTTTAAGATGCTTAATCTTGTAAATGGCCCTGAAAGTTGGAGTGAAGGGGGGCAGGAACATACCTGGGCCTTCGATATCAGCGAAAATAATGGAAAAATCATCATCATTAACACCTACTTTAATGCCCTCTGGAGGAGTTTCATCAAGATTCTTCAACTCCTTGGCAAGTTGCTTTATGACATTCGGTGGAAGATTTTCGTTGGTCGCCTATCACGAAAATTCAACAAGTAATATAACGAGAGCATTGCTTCGGACTCTAGCCATGATGAAATCTACCAAAGCTCTAAATTCCCTAAATTTGTACACATTTTCAAATGGCAGAGAGCTAAGCATTCTATGTACAGGAAAGTACTAGGTTTAGCACATATGCAGGCTGACAATGTTCGAATATGATGTAACCCATTGAGATGGCCCACGAATTTTGTCACAAACCTCGGAGTTACGCTACCATCTATGAAACACAGACACACCACCATCAATGGACCCGTATTGGACATGCCAAAGACATGGATACTCCGGGATACGTATGGTTGGCAGTCCAATTAATTTTAACATATTTAAGCAAGAGACACATTTGGGACACACCAGGGACATGTATGAGAACAAGACAGGTCAGTTTATAATATAACAGACTTATTCCAACGGTTAACTTATAACAAGTTTATTAGTTCCCATGTCCTTGCCATGTAGGTGACTTTCCATCAGCTCTGGTTGTTTGTCGATACACTATTCAAATTTTGTAACCAAAAATCTCTAAAAAAACATATACCTTTGCAGTGTTCACATTGTATCTGTGTCGTCATTTTTTTGAATTGCAGTGTTCGTACACATATCCATGTTCATATCTGTGTGCTTCTTAGCCTACCAACCAACTTACAAGAATTTTGCTACTCAACTAATAGCCATGGTTATTAACTACCGCACAAAGCTATGTAAGGTGACTCTTAAAAATGTATCAAGACCTGTATACAGCACTTGACAAAAAGAACTACTCCTAGATAATTCAAACAGTGGTTTTATACATTTTAATACTATCATATAGCATCCGCAGTGAATATCTATATGTGATTGCCATGGATGAACTCAGCACCCAACAGAGATAATTATGTCCTAAAAACTGAGAATTACCATAGCAGCCCAAATAATGATGCAGTCCAAAGCCTTAGGAATCAGCGGGTAAGATATCTGAATTGCTAAGGATGTGCAAAGAAAATCCCAATAATGGTTTTTGAGATCCAGCTGCTTGAGCCAACAAAGGAAATTCTACAAAAATACAGCAGATCATCAGTAATAGTATTCAAGCAGCATCCATGTCACCTATACTTCAAGATTTAAACCTGTCTATGTGCAATACATGTTACACCCTTGAAGTGATCAGAAACAAGATGACTAATAAGAACATCTCCAACAAAGATGTCAAATTCAATGTGGCAATTCAGTTTTTTAAAAATGGAATCAATACCTACTCCAACAAAAATGTCAAAAGCAATGTCAAATCCTACATGACAATTGAAAAAGGCTACTTGATGCCAAATTTGACATCAAGTGTCAAATTCCTTTTTGCCTCAAATGCCTCAACATTTAATGCCTTTTTGCCTCAAATGCCTCAATTTGACATCTTTGTTGGAGATCAAAAAATTTGAATGTCAAATTTAAAGATGTCAAATTGCCACATAGGCCATCAAAAAAATTTGACACCCCAAAATTTGACATCTTTCTTGGAGATGCTCTAGTACAAAATTAGCTAGATATTCATGAACAAATCATACTTTTCAGAAAACGGTTCTGGAAATTAGAATCACTAAGTAACTAATTACATGGCATGCCCAATTATATGACATCATGCATATTCTTCCACAATTTTATCAGGCTCTAGCAGCAAGAAAACTCCATTAAGAGATAGAAGTATTAACACACTGAGTACACAAAAGTCTGTTAGTAGTCAGCAACACACAAGACAATGCCTTCTGGGAAAGGTTGTTGCAATATCCTAAAAATGCACATTGTTTTTCAGCAATATCTCCACTTCGAACATTATGAAAATAACAGCTCCAGTTGTAACATTTTCAGAGCCAGATCCTATTGAACATAATCTCATGGTGCTCACAACTTAGAACTACATGGGTGTAATTCAAATAAACTATAATATTGGCTAAAACCTAGAATTGCTTCCCTCCAGGAATCTAGAACTCTGAAATAGAACTAAGTCTTAACTTGTCACCTCATCTCAACTCCAAAGACAACTTTCTGTAACTTAGAAGAATGAGTAAGTTGCCACAAAATAGAATTGAAAATGAATCTTTCCTCATCCTAAGATGCGCTAAGCCTGTTTCTGTTATAATCCTTGTACAACCAAGCAGCAGTAATACATAGAAAGATCTTAACATGAACCCATCAATATAAGTGTAATCCAAGAGTCATTTTCCTAGCCGAAGCAGGCCAAAAGAACTAATCAATAAGCGAGATATGGCTCACATCCAATGATGGAAATAGAATTAAGCTGGCAATCATAAACCAACTAATCAACTAACTACTTTCCCAACTACTGGATCCAAACTCTGATTGCAACTTTGGCATTGAATAAGCCAGCAATCATAAACCAACTACTAATCAACTAATGGGTTTCCCAATTACTTGATGCATCCAGATTGAAACTTTGGCAGTAGAATTAAGCCAAGAATTATAAACCAAACAATTACTGATGGATTTCCAAACAACTGGAAGCATCCTGATTATAACTAAGCGCTATAACCAATTTGTTCCAGAGAGAGTGTGATTCTGAAAAAATGAAGAACAAAAACAACATAAAAGCAGTAACCTCAATAGCCAATCGCATTGACAAAACAACACCTAGTTGAAATCAAGGATTATAATCAGTTCGCGACTTGATTTTTCAGTTTAGATAATCAAACTTTCAAAGGAGATTCTGCAATCAATCCCTTTTCTTGTTAGGCTGAAACCGAAAGCTGATTGACTCATAAACCAGACCAAAATTGCACCGAATGCATGAGCAATGAAGTATAAATCTTTATGGACAAATTCAACATCCCATAGTTTGCAGACCAAGAAGAGGGAGTACAAAGAAACAATCCTAACGAATGACCTCCCTATAATTTCATATTGATATTAAACATAAACAAATTAACAATGTAAAAAGTGCATAACAAGTTCCTTCGGTGTTTATGAGAACACTGCAACATAAAATTGAAGCATAGGATAATCAGAGGATTTTAAGTGAGCCAACATAATTATGTGCAAATACTGTCAAAGTTAAATGTACTAATTATCTTCCTCTTCTTAACAGAAGATGACAACAGCCCACTTGATTCAAATTACGCATACTCCAAAACAAAATAAACACATTCCATGGTCAGTCTAAAAGCTCCCTGAGATTCCATCAATTTGTAGAACATCAAAAGATAACAAGAGGCATGCCAAGAATCAAGCACGTGAGTAGATTACACAAGTGAGAGATGCTGAATACTGGACTCTATGCGGGGGACCAACTTTCAAATACAGCCTAAAGGTCAATGTCATGCTAAACCCTAAAGAAGAAGGAACTTGTACTGCTCAATGAATAGCCTAATTGGGACACACATTAACATTGCCTTTTGTGCAAGAGCCAACTGTCAAGTGTAAACGGATGGATATCCAGATGATCCGGAAAAAATGAACAGTAAAGAACGCTATTCAGGGTGGGCAAGATAGATGGAGGAAGGAGAGCGAGGGTTAAACATGTTGCTCACCAACACTTACTTCCCGTCATCACAACCTCAAAAAAAACCCCAACCCAGAAAATCACATTAAACTGAGCATCGAGATATATTGTACGCCTTGTGCACCAGAAATATCACACAAATACCCTTTTCCCACAGTAAGCGAGAGAGAGAGAGATAGAGAGAGAGAGAGAGAGATGATACCGAGTCTCGGGCTGTACACCAACAACCCATCTTATCAAAGAACGACACCAAACAAGTAACAATCAAACATGCCCGTAGACCCAAGAAAGGCACCCCCTTTACAGAAAAGGAGATCCCTTTCAGATCAAGAATCCAAAAAAAAGAAACCCTAGCACATCGCCAAAGACCCAATGGGAATCTGCATTTACATTCTCAGAAGAAACACATCATATCACTAAACGTGTATATATACATCACCAGAGAGTCATTATCTTTCCATCACTCAACTTTAGAATCAACGCAGAAAGAGAAAAAACAATTAAAGTGTAAATCATAAAACCCATAGAGAAATTATTCAAATTTCAAACTAAGATTATTTCAAATAATAAAAAAAAAACTAAGTAAATTGCATTCATCGATTACCGAGAGGTGATGGACACAGAACTCGCAGAATTGAGAAAAACCCAGATAGGAAATATGTATCTTGATTAGCTTTACAGAGACCTACAGAGAGAGAAAGGGAGAGAAGTGACAGTGAGAGAGTTGGGTTATTTCCTCTTCGTCCCTATATATCTATCTTTGTTTAGGGCAGGGGGGTAGCGAATACCGGAAATTGCTAAAGCGATTCAAAATGATTGAGAAATTGATGAATTTGATTTTGGGGATAAAGTTAAAAGCTACCACTCCTCCAAATAACGTACTCCACCATTTATATATGTACATATTGTATGTATATCCACGTAAATAATGAGGATACTGCACAGACACTTCACGTCAAAAATGGGGTTCCATTGTCAAAGGCCTGGAACGTCTCTTTAAAGCATTTTGTGAATCTTTTTATGATCAAATTCATTGAAACTATTAAATATTATATTTAATTGAATATATATCATCAAAATATTCTCGTAATACACTTATATTAAGAGTTGTTTTGATCTACTGTACTAACTTATTTAATTTAATATGATTGTTTTTCAAAATTATGTTCATCAATATACGATTAATATAAATTTTTATATGATCTATGTTTGTAATAAATTTTTAAAAAGTAGGTAATTTTAATCATCTAGCTAGGTCTAAAAAACTTGCAAAACGCTTATAGTTGACGCTTCAATAACTTTTGTTCCTTAGTAATTAAGTTGTCTGAATCATACTCTTGAATTAATTTTTAGAAACTAAGGGGCGTTTGGCCCTTAGATTACGCATTTTGAGTTGTGTATATCATTTAAACATTTTTTTTAATTCTCATTATAATCTAAAAATTTAATAATCTACAAGCTACAATTTATAATTTTAAAAATAATTGACTCCTACACACTCCTTAATTCTACTATTTTTGTATTATTCATCTCCAAAGTATTTAAGAAGTATCATTTTAGTTCTTATTTACACCTTAATCTGTATTTCAATAACAAAAGGACATGTGGCATGCCTACACATGATCAAAAGAACGTGGGTAGAAGATGAAGCAACGCCGTTTTGAGAAATGTGACAGTTAATGGCGATTAAAAGTCTCCACAAGCAAAGTAGAAGAATTTGGGTCGTACTGCACTTCGTGGACCAAGAACAAGTGTCAAATAAACATGAAAGACCTACAACGGAGGTTACATATGCATAGCCATGGTCCAACCATGATTCAAAGGCAGGAAGTTATTCAAATCTAAGCAAGAAAAGCAAGACCATAGGCAAAGAAATTGACTTCGGTCATTGCCTATAAATATGGGTGATAATCGAAGAAGAAGAAAAAGAAGAAGGCCCATAGCAAAAATAGACCCACAGAAGCATATCTTTCGTTATTTGTGCATAGTCTTTTTCAATAATTAGTCTTAAGATTAATCCATAGCGGTAACAATAGTCGTATATAGTTTTTCAGTAGTTCATAGATTTTATGGTAGTTGATTAACTAGTTCGAAGTATTTGGATCTTAGCACAATTTATTGAATGTAAGTTTGTCATCAAATTTACTATTC
>JABCMJ010000714.1:0-26820 GCA_014822125.1 Arbutus unedo
CCACACGTCATTGCTGCCATCGCTAAGCTATTTTGGCACGACAGGAAGGTAGACAAAGCAAGGAGTTGGCTTAACAGGGCAGTGACTCTTGGACCAGACATTGGTGATTTCTGGGCATTATTCTACAAATTTGAACTTCAGCATGGAACGGAGGAGACTCAGGCTGAAGTTTTGAAGAGATGCATTGCTGCCGAACCAAAGCATGGGGAGAAATGGCAAGCAGTGTCCAAGGCTGTGGAGAATTCCCACCAGCCAACTGAAGCCATCCTGAGGAAAGTAGTTGTTGCACTTGGAAAAGTAGAGAGTTCTGCTGAGGGTAGTAAACAGTAGATGCCTTTTCTTTTTGGGAAGTAAGTACTTTTAGCCTTCTTACTCTATGTGATTAAGAAGCTGTGGTCTTATCCTTGAGGCCTTTTTGTGTCATTATTTTGAGCGCTAAAGTTGACTTATCTTGGATGAGGAGTGTGGATTATTGTATGGGGTTGTTGTGTGTTTGATAACGAAGACACATTGTAGAGGGACAAGAAAACAATATTTACTATAATGATTTAGCATTCTTTTTGCATTTCATGTATATTTGCTCTCTCTCTCTCTCTCTCGATTGTGTTATATCTGGTTGGTGTTCGTTCAGTTGTTTTATAGTTCGTTTGCTTGTCACCTATGAAGCACTGGCACTGTTACTGGTACGGGTACGGGGCACAGTACGGTACAGGGTATGGGTATCCGATATGGCAAAATCCAAAAACAAAAGGTACGGGTACGGCTGGGTGTGTGAATGTTATGAGAGAGAGAGTTCAACTTGTTACCTGGCAAAGTCTGAAACGAAGAAGAAGACTAGATGACGGAAGTAAGATTTTAACTCTGGGAGATAACGTTAGATTTTAGAGTTATAAATTTTGTATTAAAATTTTAACATTTTACCCCTATAATTGTAAACAACTTACAAAATGACCCCCGTACCCATTTTTGTTCCGTAGCCGTACCACTCACGTACTCAAAGCAGAAAACGTACCCATACGTTTTTGAAGTACCCAGAATGATTTTTGCTGTACCCGGTACTCGTACGGCGCTATTTTCGGAGTACCCGTGCTTCATAGCTTGTCACTGTAGTTTGGAAAAATGTGCTATGGTGCTTGACTCTGCTAGAAGATTCTTGTTTACTATCAGTTTTCTGTAGTTGCACTGCTTAATATGACATCAAGAGGAAAACATAGTGACTGTCACTGTTTAAAGAAATGTGTAAACTTGTTTTGAGAATTGACTCTTCCATGAGGTGTTCAATGTTATGTTCTACTTCTGGAAGGTGGCAAGGACAGATTACTAAAGAGCTCGATATGCTTTTCTTTGATCTCAAAAACAACTTCCACTTTGAGGCGAGATAATCCACTGCAAAAGCATGAATGACCTTAGTGATGCTCTTGTTGATGACTAATCTTAGAATTTGATGTTAATGCTGTTGATTCATTGCATGTTTGCATGGGTAATTACTCACTTATCCTAGATGGGAACGTTGGTATTGCTGTAAGTACTAATACAAAGTCATACGTGATGTAGATGGAAACACCCTGACACGTACTTTTGGTGAGAACTCCTGCCAATTGTGTGCTATGAGCACGCTTGTGTACTGGACACCAACATATTTCTCATCTTGCAATCGTCGTGTCAAGCATGGCTGAAGATTTACTGGGGACTTGATGAGATGGGTACACGACATTGCTTTTGTACCTCATGCTTCATGGGGTCTCAGGGTCTCATGCCAGGGGAATTCTATTCGCAAGGCAAAGCTTCAAAAGGAGGATAATAAACACGAAGATGAAGAACTGGTAAGTGGTAACTTTCATTTTATTGGTGACAAAATATTATTTTAGTATAAACATAGGGTGATAAAAGTTTACAAGAGTTGAATAACAAGAAGTCGATCAAATGCCGAGAACAGAGAAAATACACAACTCCTTACTCTCTACATATAGCTCTCCTATTTGCCCATCTCTAATGATAGAAGAAATGGTATTCCTTTGAAAGAAGGAACGAGTAGGCAATACCCAAATAAAAACTAGGCTAAATTGATTTTAGCCTTTGAGATTGAGTTCAGTGTATGGTTAAAGACACGCGTATCTCCTTCAATATTGAAAATTTTAAAGACTTGATCCATTTGACCATTTTGCTCTTGCAGCGGGTTCAGTGTGATAAATGTAGAGTCGGGCAACACCAAGTATGTGCTCTATACATGGCTAAAAGGGATTTGAGAGGAAGAACAGTGTATTTTTGTCTACATTGGTACTTAGAAGGCATACAATTTGGGGTTCTTTGCTCAGTGATTATGTTGCGCAAAGGCTCTTTAGGTGTCTTAAGCAAGAAAGAGGAGAGGGCAAAGGCTCTTTACATAAGAAAGTCAATGAGTATGCTGCAAATATTGTTTATGGATAAACCTTCTTCGTTTTTTTTACTTGTTATGGTTTTGACCCTCGACGAGATGTAGATACATTTCTAGATAGTCATTTTCCTTCATTACTTTTTCTGGAAATGACATTATATCCACTTGAGTCTTGACTATGTAGTATGTCTTTTTGTTAATTGTTTAATGGATACCCAGAATAGAAAACATCGACTATCAAGGAATGATGAAATTATGCCTGTTCTAGAAAAGTGTTAGCATACAGGACCCATATTTTGTCCGAGCCCACCATTAACAGTGATAAATCTTCATAATGTTTTGGATGGAAATGTCGAACGTTTTTGGTATTATCATTGTAATATCAGTTAGCCTTCCATTAGTTTGATATTTGCTGAAAAACATGGAGAGCATGTTCAACTACTAGGAGTTGAATCAATGGTTGAAGGTTAGAGATTGATGTTTGATTTCCTGCCCGAGGATGATTTTGTAGATGATTGTTAGAAACGCGTTGGAAGGATGAAGTCAATCGGTCTAGGGATCTTAGGGCTGCATGTTTGCAAGGTTAGGCTATTTTTACCCAGGAAGGCTATTGGCATAACAAACTATGTTTTGGAATGCACATTTCGAAACTTGTGGTACACCTCCATTTCAAAATGGTAAATCCAGAGATCCAAAGTGATCCCTGTAGTTCTTAAAAAAGAAGATATTATGAACTAAAAAGCTTGAAAAACCAGAGTTTTTGAAAGCAAAATGTAAATTTTATTTCATTGCGCTATTGAAAGTTTGTCTCGCACATAAAATAATGCAAACGAAGCATCACACTTCGAATATATTGCTTCAAACAAGAACATTTCAAAATTTTCAGATAGAAGTTGGTCTTACTATGTAATCAAACACCATACAAACTCCTGCCGCTTGTTTGTTGAGCCATTGTCGTTTCATGTACAGATAGTTCAACTTTTCCGTTGAGAATTATTGGTTCAGCAATTAACACTGTACAAACTCTCTCTTGTTTGTTGATTGTTTGTTGAGGCTTCGTGTACAAATAGTTTAGCTTTTTTGTCGCTTTACACCATGTTTGCTTTTCCCGAATGATACTGGATGTTAATGTCTTAGTCCTTCATCAATTCCAACCATCAACGTTGCCTCAGGTCCAAGTCCTTCTACGGAGAAATGTACTTTAAACTCTAGTGGTCAGTGTCGCACATGACACCGTACAGGTAATGCCACCAAATTTTTAGGGCAAATACCATCGCCACTAGTTCAGATCATACGTAGGATAATTCTTCTCGTGTGGTTTTAGTTGTCGGGACACATAGGCAATGAGCCTGTCGTGTTGCATCAAGGCACGACCAATTCCTTGATGTGACCGCAAAGACTTCTCCTTCTGACTGTGTTAGAACAAGAGCAACATGCATATTTTAGCATGCTCTGTATTTGAGCTTAGTTTTCCAGAACAATATAGAATACACACATAGCATGCTAAAATATGCTGTGAACTTTATCCAGTTGCAAAATTGGCAATCTACAACGAATCAACAATGAAAAGTTTCTACCACCATAAAATTGGTATTAGATACAACAACGAGGCTACATTAAACATTAAAAACCAACCTATAATTATGCTTCTTAGCACCTCAATCGGGAAAAGGAGGGTTCCTCAAGCTCAGCACTGTTGGACTCATTTTCAGAATCTACGTTCATCGGTTGAGGGTTTGAGATATTGTAACTGTGTGATTTCATCGGCGTAACCTTTTTTATCTGTGTAAGATGGTGTGAGGTCCGTGCAGGTGGACGTCAATGATTGTAGCAAGAACCAGACTCGATTTGGGAAAATCAGAATTGGCGTCGAAACGGCAACCATTTGGTGAGAACCAGCGTCGGCTCAGGACAGCAGGTGTACGGCAACAGTGTGGGAACGTGATGGTGGTGGTGAGAAGCAGATCAGATCGGGAGAAGAGAGAGATCTGAGATTTGAGATTTTGCTTGGAATGAGAGAGCTTGGTAAACTAAATGGGTTGGAACGTGAAATGATGAAAATTGGTAAAATCGTAGGCTCCTTTTTTTTGAAATTTTCAAAGGATTTGAATGGGAGTCACTTTTTTCAAGTTTTGCCATGACTACAAGTTATTTGTATAAATGGTGTACAAACGTGAGTGGGAGCCTCATTTCTTTCTCTTGACACCTACTTTCTATTTTTTTCCTCTCTTACATTTGTACACAATTTATACAAATGATTTGTATCTATAGCAAAATTAACTTTTTTCATTGTGAATGAGTGATTAGAGAAATCTTAGCCACGTCAGTTTGTACGAGATCGGTACCCCGATCGATACCAATGGCAATATTGAGTTTTGGAGTTTGTATTAAATTAGAAGTAGGGACACACGGCGCAATGCGGTCTCGATACAAATATCTGGAACATATATTTGGTACAGGTATCCATATTGTAGGGTGTGTGTGTATATATACATATATATACACATATACATAATAGTAATAATCCGTGCATAGCACGGAATTTGTAAAATTAAATGAGACATTTCTCCCATAAACGTCCTTTCTCTTTTCTCTCTACAAATCCCCTACAAATTGAAGATCCAAATATAACCTAAATTCATGTGAACATTAGTTACTTACATCACCCCTCATGAGTTCAAGCAGAAAAACAAATGAGCAAACCAAGAATTTATATACACTAAAATGACACAATTTACCACTTTCTAGTCAGTTGAAGACAAGGTCCTCCTCCTTATACTACCACTGTGCATGGATTCTTTCACCTTCCCTTCATCCACCACCTTCACTCCCTTTGATTCATCAAATGCATATGCATTTCCTACAAACAAAGGGTTCATATACCCCTTTGAGCCTGATACACTCCCCTCATTTTCTTTACCATTCTCATCATCACTAGAAGTACCAACATCATCACTATGTGCTTTTCCCTTTCCCTTTGCTTTCACTGTTGATTCCTTGTCTTCCAAGAAACTCGATCCCGTTTCCTTTTCGTTGCTGCTGCTATCCGCAGAGGAAGTATCACTTAGCGTGTGGAAGATGGTGACACTCTCTTTCTTTGAACCTTGAAACGAATAGCTCTTTGTTTTGCCATCGGATACCGGGAGGAGGGATTTCGACTTTGAGCCAGTTCTATCCCTTCCCAAACTGTACGTTGTTGAGAGCTTCATCTCTATGCCTTCCTTTTGTTTTACCAAATCACCCAGTTTTTCAAGCACTTCATTTGTCATTGCTTCCTCGGCAGCTTTTTGCTCAAGCTCTGTAATTGTCCTATCATATGCTTTCTTTTGTTGCTGAAGAGAACGCTGACAACAAAAGAAAGTAAAAATCATGATTTTCTTTCATTTCTAAAAAACAAAAAAGCCTATCTAGTGCACGAAGCTCCTACTAGGAAGGATTTGATGTATGCAGCCTTGCTCGAACCAACCTTATTAGTCCTCGGGCTGCCGTTTATGTTTTCTTTCATACATTGTTTAACATTAGCATTTTTTTTCTGTTTTCATTTACCAGGGAAAAAGGGCATGCCGAAGAATGTTAAACTTACTCTTTTTTCTAGGAATTTTCCAAGGTCGTGACTTTGAAGCTTCTTTTTCCTCCAAAATAGACAGCAGAATCGGACAACTATTACAAGTACTATCAAAATTGCAGTCTCGAACAGCAGAAACAACGAAATCACCCTTTCGTAACCTGAAATATGCAAACTTTGTAACCCAAAAGTTGTACCTCTGTAAGAAATTGGGGCAAAAGGAGGAGAGGGGGAGGAAAATGACGTAACAACTAATAAGTAACCTGTGTAGATGCTAACATGCTTAGGCTCTGCCTGGGAGCAGCTAGATGCAATCTTCTGACCTATGGTATAAAAGGAAAATGAAATCAACTCAAATTAGGAAATCTATAGTAAGGCAAATATTATGAGAATAATTACGTGTGCTGCGGCATTGAAGCGGGTTTCCAATCTCTGCATCAAACGAGGAAATTGAAATTATAAGCTCAAAACCACGTGAAAAAAGAAGAATTATCGACATATAATCCAAAATTTCCACAAAAGCATACACAATGATGACTCAAGAAAATTACCCAATTAGCATAACTAACCTCAGAGTATTATATAGTTGACCATTGAACTTTCAGAAGAGGATTAAACCCTAAAACCTCGATTGCAATGTTTGGTTGCATATTCAGAATCTAGCTTTTGGATTCATTTTCACACACTGGTAACATGATTGGCTGAGTTTTCACAAGATGAACAAGATACGAAAATGCTGTATGTTTTTGTTTAAAAAAAAAAAAATAGTTTTCCGGAAAAGGATTGCACAAAAGAGCTTCTAGAAACTGCTGCAACCAACCAGCTTTTTCTAGAAGCTATAAGCATGCAGTTCTTAGGTAGCAAAATCGTAAACAATGCCTCCAATTGACTCATCTTGGAAGTGTACAAGGTTTATGGAAAGATTCTCACTTGAGAAAGTACTAGGCAAGGAGGATCAACATGTATTCAAGAAGAAATTATCTCCTAAAAGTAAGAATTATCAACATGTTATCTGAAATTTACACAAGAAGGATAAACAACGATGACTCAACAAAATTAGCAAAGTAGCATTGGATGACTCAATAGTAGTCTATATTTGTCCATCGAACTTACAGACATTGAAAGATAAAATTTCACGGTCTTGTTTGGTTCCTTTTTTAGAATCTAGCTTTTGGATTCATTTTGCGGAAACACTGGCCTGTAACTTGTTCGAGTGACAGCTTCCGCAAGGTAAATAAAATGTCGAAACGCTGATGAGTGATTTGTTTCATAAAACAGTTATCTGAAAAAGGATTGTTCAAAAATCATAAAACAGTTAGCTTTAGGATTGTAACTTTGTTTCTGGAGACTGCAACCAACCAGTTTTGCTACAAGCAATAAGCATGAAGTTCTCAGGTATCAAATCATAAACAAGGCCACCAATGACTCATTTTAGTAGTACATGGAGGGTTATTGAATGAATCTCACTTGAAGCAGTAACAAAGGCAAGGAGGATCCTTTCATCCAGCACAAAATGTTGCAGATCACTCTCTGACAATAAGGCTGAAAATTGACCTGATAACATCATCAGTCAAAAGTGATTAGAAAAGCAATAGAGCTTATGTTTCTGAAACACAAGTATTACAAAAATCGTAACAAGAGAAATATAACCTCCGAAGACTCGGAATTACCAGGATAGCTTTCGGACCAATAGATTGATCCAGTAGCTGGGACAAGCAAAGTGAAGACTACTTTTACTGGTTTCAAAGCTGAGATATACTGGTATTCTGCGATAGTTTGACTCATTTTTCCTTCCATTACAGTCTGAGACATATAAACTGCATACCCAGAGCAATCAACAAGAGGACTACACTGGATTACAGAATCTTGTGCATCTGCTTTTTGGAATTTCTTGAGAACTCCAGTTGGCGAAAATGAGTACAGGAAACCATCCAATGAGCCAATAGATACCCAGCCTGTTATAGTGATCGAAGTAACACAAAATGAGTTCATTGATGGAATCCTCTGAATGTATAGAGATACAATGCTGTTTGTTTTTCTACCATAAATCGAATATCAAAACATCTTTTTAATGCTTTCTCGTGCGCACAACAACCCCCAAAGAAATATAATATCAAGTTTGAAAAGCCACCAACCAAACAAGTTTTTAGTATTTTCTCTGGAAACTGTTCCTGTAGTGGGCCGATAAGGGAAGCTTGGGCGAATTAAGGAGCAGGCCCATGTCACCAATGGTCAATGGGCCAAACAGCCACCAATGGGCTGGCCTAGAGTCAAGCGCAAGGCAAAGACAAAATACATGAGCCCGGCCCATGGTATTGTGGGCATGTGGCTGTAGGGGCTAATGCAGCTGGATTAGGTTTGGTCCATTACTCATTGCACGGGTCTAGTCGGTGCTACATAGATGCCAAGGTTGCACGGCTCGGCCACATGGCAACTGCCGACGTCATTTATGACGACTTGGAGGAATCTAGAGACGGTTACAGGTGACATCACGTTCACAAGACCGTTACAAGAGCATGAGCCAGACCCGAGATGCTTGGAGGCCAATCAACTCTTTCTATATAAAGCACATGACAAATTCCTAGAAAGGTATGCTCAACCCACTTGTCTCTATTGTTGATTACTTTTCTTTGAGACAGACTGACTTAGGCATCATGCTGGCTGGCTCATCCCCAACTAATAGGCATTAACGAGTTGTTCGTTTCACACTAGGCTGTCATGAAGATGGGGACAGAATGGAGCACATTCATCCATTCGATGGAAGACGGAAGAACAAATAGCCCCGACATGATGCTGGTGCCCTACTTGCTTCCTGGACAAGCAATGCTTTGCTGCTAAATCCTAATCAAACACAGAAATTTCAATCTCGAGACTAGTCCTAAAAGTTGACGTGTAAGTTTCATTAGGCAAATGCTTCGCAACAAAAAAATTCAACTTGTTTATTCCTTTTCATGAACATGAATTGTCATGCAGGATGCCAACTTCTTACCGTTAGAGTCAATGACTGGAGCACAATCTACTGCACTTAATGGCCCAATACTTCTTTGCCACAAAACTGTTCCATTAAATACATCTAGCGCCAACAAAAGAGCCTTAACTGCTACAGTGACATACAGACGACCATTGTTTCCAGGAGTTATGGTAAAACCTTTGTCGAGTGAACTAAGATCCTGAACCCACATATAATGATGACTCCAAACTGACAAGGCATAGAGTTCTCCTTCTGTATTTGAGATCTGCAAGTGTGAAAAACACACAGGGTAAAAGAAGGTTTATTACTATGGGCATAGATAGTTTAATCTTGTTCAACAAAAAAGCTTATGGTACAACTTTTTGACACATATTTGCATAACTTAAAACAGAATAAGTACCAAACACCATATATTTTTGTAACTAGGCAAAAATGTAGTCGTAACATTTTGGAGATTACATGTATACCCATTTGTCACTGACCCGAATAACACATAATAAGTGTCCTAAAAAATGAACCGCAAAGTGCGTAACAAATAGAATTATAAAAAGTATATAATGCATTGATCATAAAATTCGTAACTAATCATAAATATGCATGTCATGACTTCACTTTTCTACCTAGCATTACTATGGTACGCACACCACGATAGCATTACTTCAAGAACATCTCCTACTCCATTGAATCTGAAGCTATAATCTTCAACCAGATGAGGCAACCATGCCAGGAAGAAGTAAACTTTGATTAGGACATCTAACACGATAATGAGGAACAATGTTATAATTGGAGATCATTTTGCTGAAGTAATTCCTAAGACAACGTCATTTTTCCCTTGCTCCTCAAAAAAAGACTCAACTTGGAAAACACATTTGGCTATTAAAATCGGTCATCAGTAACCCAGATACAAACACGTATGTCGAGCATACTCCAATTTAAATCTAGATACAAAAAAAAAACAGAGAGAAGGAAACTGATTAGAACATACATATATACTGCCTTCACATTGGTCGATCACAGGAGTGGAACTGAAATAGCAATCTTTGACATTTTTCCTGCAACCTTGGCGATACCCAGATTGATAAAGCACAGGCCCAACACTCCATAGCAATTGGCCTTGCAACTTGTATGCAAAAAGTCCCCTACTTTTAACATTGATAAAGACGGATGAACTCGATGTGCCTACTGCTATCCCAATAATTTCACCTCCTTCTTCTCCTGGCTTTGGACCACAGAAAACCTCTACAGCAGGTTCAGAGGTTCCAATATTTAGAGGGTTGATTCTCAGCACTCTATTTTCTGCAACCAAATAAATCTGCCAATAATTGGCCTTGCACAAGTCAATAAACACGCAAGGGTGTAGGTAGGAAATCCAAAATACCTCAGGTTAGAGAAAGGCAATGACAAAAACTACACAATGCACCAATCTAAAACTAAAGGGAATAGTATGTGATGTTAGAATTTGGACGGGGATTGAATACAACGGAAAACCACAACTATAGAAGACGAACAGAAATCGAGAATAATGAGAACATGCAATCTATATGTGGTTCGACGTTGTGTCTACTTCCACGTGGGCCGGACCAACGATGTGGGCTGAACCTTTATATTCGGAGGAAGGCCTAAAATAAACAAACAGGCCCAGTCTGTGGAACTGTGGACAGGTAGCCAATGGACCAAGCCTAACTGGATAAGGTGCGACCCAATATCAACCCCATGTCAGCACCGAGTGGGATTGCTCGGCCACATGGTAATTGCCTACGTGCAGTCAGTAATTGTCATGCATGACGTCAATTGGGGCGGTGGTTACAACTGACGTCATGAGAGCACGAGCTTACAGCCTAAGTCTAGTCTCATCATAAAAGGCATAGTACACGGTCCTAAAAAGGTACGCCGTTACTTGAAATCCAAGCCACCATATACTTTCTCCTTCTCTTGATCTAGGAGTAATTTAGGCGTCGAAGTAGGCGTCGAAGTACCCTCTGGCTGCAATACAATAACGAACTGTTTTCTTGCAGTTCATTCAGGCAAGGGAAGAGAAGGGGCTTTTGGAAGATCATTCTGTCCGAGAAAGGGCATGGCTATTTTCAAACCCCACAACAATGTATACGTGGGTCAACACATTGTGTCTACTTCCACGGGTCAACTGCCCCGTGGCTACACATCCTATTGAACTTATGTGATTGACGCAATGCATATAGACACCCATATTAATCCGTGGAGAAGAAATACACCACTCCATCTAAGTGATTTTCATAATTCAAGCCAGAAACAAAATCTGGAGAATTGTTGCATGTGTGCCTCATATTTGAAGAGTGGCATGTTGTGCGGGTCCTCTAATATCTCTGCCTCCCATGGCTGATTTACTTGCAAGTTTCGATGATTGAAGGGGTTTTGTCATATCCCTTATAAGAATAATCTCACATCACACTCCCCAAATGCCACCACAAACCTGGACTGACAATCATATAATGAAAACTCTAATTGTGCAGAAATTTGTACATATAACATCACCAGAATCATGTTATTAATGTAGATAAAAGCCTCATGCAGTAATCCTTATAAAGTGAAACGCAAATATTTAGCAACATCATTTTATACAAAAATTCTATGCACATTTTCTGTTTGTATAGCATTACCCATAAAGCCCCTTTTTTTAATCGGATACGAGCATCGAATTGGACTCTATATCAAACGGAACTGCATATCCTGAGTTTTTTTAAAAAAAATTGGCTCGAATTAAACATCATCAGCTATATGATCTTGCATATATAGGATATACAATATCACGGGGGTGTTGTATTTTTTATCCCATCATAAATAATTCAATAGGTCTACATATACATGGGATTGCATGCCCCTTCACTATTCAGAAACAACTGTTGATCTCAAACTTCACTTTTCATATCTCATGAAAAGGTAAATGCTAAGAATCATAAACTTCCCAGAACTTCCCAACCTTCATGACTACTTTGCTATTTAAGCTTAGAAAGAAGGAAATGAAAAAAGCTCTCTCACCTTTTTTGAACCACCATAAATCGGAGCTATTCCAACATCGCAAATGTAATTTAGATTAACGGTCCAAGCAATGGACCCATTACTTTCAAAGGCAAACAAGTTCCTTTCCGAGCAACTGTAAATTCTTCCCTCGTCTCGAATTAAGGGTTTCGAAAGCCTCCGATGACTTTTTCGCCAAGGCTCCTGAGCTGAAATTCAAACGGGTCACATAACTAGAAATTGAAAAAACAATCTGGAATTTCACCTAATGAGAGAGAGAAACCTGAAAATAGGTGGGGATTCGGAGGGTATTCCTGGGATTCCGGCGGCTGAGAAGAGATGAAAGGTGATCGGAGGAGGAGGAGAAAGATAAGAATTGATTGGATCGGCATCAATTCGTACTGCGACTGAAAAACCTACAAACATTTTTCTAGGGTTTGGGTTTTTTTTGTGTGATTTGATTCGGTCTCAGTTTGAAATGTAAGAAACGGTTACTTAACCGCTCTTTGCAATTGGCGGGAAGTGAATGAGTTGCCCCGTTTTGCCATTTTTCCCGCTCCGTTTTGATATGTCTCCGGGTCTCCCCTGGAAGACCCAAAGACCCGAGTCATAGAAACCGGGGTTGCCCAACAACTGGGCCATTAAGCCTAACTTTAAGCGGACTAGATATTTCGGTTATAAATAATATACAATAGAGGTATTTAATCAGTTTAAAGTATACTTCATCTGTTGTCGATTAATTTTTAAAATTCTAAAGTTAATGATCGAATAAATTTTCAATGACCACAAACATATGGTTGTTAAGATTCGACTTCAAAATATTGAGGTTGAAAATTCATTCCTGTCTTTACTCGAATAACTCTTTGAGGTTTTTTAAGAGGGCTATTAGTGGATTTGGCCTATCAATATTATTAGATTACTGATTAGTTAATACCCCTCTTTGTATTATTACTGTAGATTGTTTTTTGTTTTTTTTTTTTTTTTTCAGTTGGCGCAAACGCATGGCACATGAGAAATGACCAAATTACCATACCCAAATACAAAATTTTAATCCTAAAGTCATAAGGGTATTTCAATCTTTATCTAGTTGGAGACAAACAAACACCTTTATTTAATACGGTAAAAAACACTGCAAATAATTTAATCCAAATAAATTCAAATCGAATAAGTTATATTTTTGCCAACATTATCTAATAATTTAATAATATATAAATGACCTTCATGTTTACTTATTTTCTTAGAATTGATATATTTTTTCACTTTGATTAGTCATTCATATTTTATATTTTGATGTAATACAAGAACCATAAATAATATAGACTAGGTCTTGAGTATCAATTATACTTCTCAAAAAATAACAATAATACTTTAGATAAAAATAAAAAATAATAGATTAAAATTGTCCTTAAAATTTAAACTCTATTAGACCTCACCTTCGGCTTCCAATGAAATTAGACTGTACCTAATAAAAACCACATTATTGAAAGTGTGTCAATTCTAAAACTCGAGCTTTTCGTTAACACGGTATCGGGACGAAACATTGGGCTTTACCTAAGCCTAGTTTGGTTAAATAGAATCAAAATCATAATTGTAGGATTATTCATCATTTTCATGTTTTGTTTGTCAAAGATCAAGAAAATATTTATTGTAAATAGAATCTTTATTCATCTAAACAGAAAAGAAAAAAAATCCATTGTTAACACTAAAACAACCCTCATTCTGTTTTAATTTTTCTGTTAGTGAGTCTATGTATCCTTCTAATAATATGTTCGCATTAATTTGGCCTTCAACCTTTTTGGGAATCACCTCAATCTCTCTCTCTCTCTCTCTCTCTATCTCTCTCTCACGCACACACATCGACTCACCACTTTGATTTCCTTAACCGAGGCTTTAACTTTTACTCATCCTAATTATCAGACTCAACTAACCGGTGGGTGTACTCCGAGTGAGTGGAGGCTTCAAGCTCATCAATTGACAATTGAGAAGAAGAAAAATGGTAAGCTTTCAGATACAAAATAATTGAGAGCTTAGATAAAAAAATGCGCTATACTTTTTTAACTTCTAATGCCCAAGACTAAAGCCGAGCAACTAGCTGCTGCAGAATTAGACTTCTATCTATCTCACCACGCTCCCCTACTCCTATAAAGGCTGGCAGAAGAAATGCTATGCTCATCTTTCTTACAGCTCGATACCGCATCGCTTGTTCACTCCTTCGGCTTCTTCAATCCAAACAGGTAGTGCTTTTTTCCCATTCTTATTGGTAGATAGTGTCTTGAAGCAAAGACATTATGGATGGAAAGAGATAGCAGGTCGGTCAATTGCATTAACATAGCCACAACTCAAGTTCCAAACATACCACTATCTCAACAAAGCTTTTAGATACAAAAGTTCAATACTCCATGCCCCACAGCAGCATATTTTGTTTCGACTGTGAATCAGCTGCTAAACATGCAGCAGTCTCTCATGAGAGAAGATAATAACCTCTCAGTGTCTCAAGAAAACACAGAGGCTGAAAGATATTAGTAAACTCGTATCTGTTTTAACGTCAGAATTAAGGCAAAGTAAGAAAGACCCCTGTTTGGTCAACTGTTTGTACATGTGAAAACGAGAAAAGACGAAGGTAGGGTTGCTAAGAGATTATTAGCAGAGGTTTTATCAATCAATTCTAACTGATACAACTGGTGTCACTTACTGTTTCCGTGAAAAAAATCACACAACACTACGAGTTCCACACTGAGGCCATTCTACCAGAGTTTTCTTCCGTCCCCGTCATTACCTGAACCACCATCTTTGAACTGCAGATATTGGAGTGTTTAAAAAGGGTGCATAACGGTGGACCAGTGGATTAACAGTCCTCCCAATCATAGCCCACACGCTTTGATGGTAACCGCCAGTCGCGGGGGCTTGATACATGAGCTTTAACAGCTGCCAAACAGAATTACAGAAAAGTTAGGTTTAAGACCAAGATGTTGTTCAGAAACAAGTGTTTTAATCTTTTCTACAGGCTAACCGCATATAATCCTTGTCCTATTTCAGGGTATCACCACAATAAACTCTGAAACGTCAAATGCAGTAAGAAAATCTAGAATGTTCAGTTCTTTGACTATGCTGGGTGTTCTCATGTTATACCGCACAGTGGCCATGGCTGATCAAAGAGGTTTCTCCAAACCTTGACAAACTCCCGTGTGCAATTTTGATAGGTAGCAGACTAATAACTAGATTGACCTCTATATTTTGTAAATCCAGATGCAAGCCTGGGCCATAGCCAAACAGGATACAACACATGTTGCAGCCACAGCAATATTTCGAATATGAAGCCTGCGAAGTTTGCATCCAGATAGGGAACGAAGCAGCTTCAGGAGAGCCTAAGCTATGCAAATCACAGTTTCACAATCCCATCCCAAACCCAAGAAGGGATGACCCACTGACTCCAGAAATTCCAAAACATGTTTGATATATAACTCGTTTGTAACATGGTCGAAAAACATATCCTACTCCAAACTTACTCAGAAAGGAGGGTAAAAGAGAATGAAAATACATGAAAAGTGTAATGTAATTTTTTGGCTCCATAATCTCTTCTAGGAAATGCTCTTTGAATAAGCCACAAAATTGTAAACAAGAAGTTAAAAGTTCCATGGACTGTAAATGAAAAGAAACAAACAAACAAACCTGCCAGTACATGAATGTTTGTATTATGTTGCGCTGCCACCTGCATATTCGAATGATGAGGGAAATTTATACAAAGAAAATAACCACTTGGCAATAACAAGAATAGAGAAACAAATGAGCTGAACTACTGACGAGAACAGGGAAAAAACTAGAAGAAATCCAAGTCCAATCTGAGCTTGTGAAGAAAGAATGCTGAGCGTAGTTGTGTTCGACTCTACCCAGACACATGGCTCTTCCAAGTACTTCCTGTCAATCACCCCAGAAAAGTAAGAAATGTGTAATTATCAAGGTAGAATATCCACCCAAAATACAACAAAGGTTGACACAAAAGTGTCTCAAGGTGGTTGAAGTTTTATCTTGATAGCAAGAACAATGGCATTTGAGTAAAACATATACTCAAACGCAGAATTGATCATCCAATCAAAGATTACTTTCCAACTTTAACATCTATTGCAATCAACTTCCTATTTTGAAGCATGCAACATCATCAACAGCAAACATTTGACCACTCAGAACTCCACTCTTTCACTGTCCATATATTTCATATTATATATGAATGAACTTCCGTAGACGACAATCAGCCAAAAGAACTTCCAATTTCCAGCTAAACAGAAGTTGAAAATAAGAGAGAATGTTTTCTTTTGCGGTAACTTTTACGGCCAAAATCTTCCAACCACAGCCAAATAAGCAAGATAGGAGGGAAAAGGCCATTTTTGCCGGACTCTGGATTCCAGCATCCACAGAAGTCTATAACATAAGGGCAGAACTCAAGTTTGGAAAACTTGCCAACCCTAGTCAGTGTATGACTAAGCTGAAACATTATTATGCAACACTAAACCCTCCAGGAGTCAACTATACTTATGATGAACAGATTCTCAGAATGGATATCTATGTTTTACAGAATGCATCTTTTACTCTCTGAAATCGTTTTAAGGAATGCATCTTTTACTCTATGGAACCAAAGTAGGTGCAAGCAACCCAAGCTCATGCACAAGAAACCCATGCATCATCAAAGCAGCAACACTAACAGTAGCAGTAATAGCAGCAGCACGAAGATGTGTCATGGGCCAACTAAAGTTAGTCTTAAATGAGGTCTTTATCATGATTATATTTTCAGTTGGTCAAAATTTCTTGATTTTGGAATTTCAGAATCATTTCCCTAATAGAATTAGGAAAATCAACAACTTTATTATCATTTTTTTGAAAAATATAAGATAAGAACCTGCAACTTGTAAGTATTTATGCAACGCTTATATTATATGAAGCGAGTAATTAAAATTTCAGACTGTGTTTACTTGAATTTTTCTGACACTTGAAGTGGTGAAATGCCTACTTCCCTCTTATATCTCCTTCTCTTGGCAAAATGCCCAACGATGTTCTCAAAATTTAGTTCCTAGCCGAAGTCAACTTTTCAACCTCAAAATCCTAACCCATTCCTCCCTAGTGTTGCTAAATTTCACTAGAATTCCTCAAAACAATACTACATCAATTTGGTATCTGAGCAAAAGATCCCACTTTTTTCGACCTAAAGTTTTCTAGATCTACACCATGGTTCCTACCGTGGAACTTTGACCAATATTTGAGGCATTTAAAATATGTAGTAGTAACTGAACATCGTGTCCCAAAACAAGTTATTCGGAAAGAAAGTTGATCCTGTGAGGGAAATCATTCAATCCTTGACGACTTCCAGTGAGGCATTTCTTCAATAGGGAGAGAGAGCAGGTGGTCCACAAAAGTTATCAAGAATCAAACTCTAATTTCAGGGGTAATTTTTTAAGACAATTTGCTGCTAACAGTTAAACTTTTAATGTCCCACAGACCAAAATTACCCATAGTAGGGAACAAAAAATTCAACAAGGGCAGCCTTACGAAGCTCAAAAATGCTAACTAGTTCAGTGAATTTTTTTAATCCTGTAAACCCTGGGAATGGTATTCCACAATTAAAAAATCCAAGCAGAATCCACTCCTACAACAAAACCCACCACAACTCAATTGTGAGCAACCTCGAGACAAATTTCTCGAAACAGTCTAACTGTAATGTGCTCAGGGTATGGTAACAATATTAACAGAAACCAAATAAAAAAACTTGAGAATGGTTTATGAAATCCATAACGAAGACCTAAAAACATCACAATAATAACATCCACGCAATTAATGCACAAAAGCATATCTCCTTTTAGTAACATCAGATCGAATTTGACAAGTCAATCATCATGAAATGAACTAGAAGGAGAGCTCTCAGCGGGAATATGGATACAACTTTCTAGAGGTAGAGGGAACACATATGGGCGGGGCTCTAATGCTTTTGGTGGTCCATTGCCTTGAACAGAAAACAAACTGAGACCGCCTTTTCCCAATAACATTTGATTCAAGGCTGAAATATCCATTATAAGCTAATCTTGATTCTCAAGAAGAAAATAGGACCCATTAATGCAACTCCTACTACTCCGGACCGATCATTTAGGAAGAGTTGCAAATAGAGACAAGAGTTAACCATTCTAGCAACAGGATAACTAAAAGCTGCAAGCAAAAACAAAAACCACATTCACTATATTTCAACAAAAAAATACAGGTCGCTTACCTGTACAAGGAAGCACGGCTAAAGTTACGTCTAAGGAACTTGGCAACATGTTCCAAAGCACAGCACAACACAGGAATCAAAGCAACTGAATAAATGCAGTGTCAGTATACAAGGGAGCAAAGCGAAAGGAAGAAACAAGCAAGAAATGAGTACAAGAAGTGATACTAACATCTGAGGTAAAGATTTGAAGTGACAAAAGTTAGACAGTAAATGAAGTAGATAAAGTCCTTCGTTCCTATCACAGACTGGAACCATACTTGCACAGCCTGCAGAGTCCATGCCCTAGGTTTCTGCATATGATAACAGGTTAGTAAAAGAAGCCCAGAAACAATTATAACTCATCATGAGTAAACGATGACTTGGACAGGAACAGGAAGGTTACCCCATATAGAGAGTAAAGGGAATACAGAGAAGAACATGCTGTGCCGATAAAGGAAAGCCGGTATGCTCTGTTTGAAAGATTTCTAGGTACAAGAGGAATTATAGCAAGCACAGTCACTACAAAGACCTGGCAGAAAAAGAACAAGATATTCCAAGACTTGTAAGATATTTCAATGGCTACTTTGCAAGCTTCAAAACCGAAGGAGGTTAAAGTCATGCATACTATTTAAGACAAGACAAGACAACACTTGTTTCAATAATAATTTGCACTTCAAGATTGAATAAAATCAAATGTTAGGATGCTTAAAGTCATGCATACTATTTAAGACAAGACAAGACAACACTTGTTTCAATAATAATTTGCACTTCAAGATTGAATAAAATCAAATTTTAGGATGCTTAATCTAACGGAAAGGAACACAAAGGTGCCCAAGTTCCAGCAGAATTTCTGGAGCTGCGTTGACAACCCAAACTATGCCATCGAGAATTTCAATTATGCTCAAGAGAATAGAGATTAGAGTCATTTCTAAAGCTTCGCTGAGAAGTTATAATGTTTTTTAGTACCATGTCTTTATTTTCTTTTTGCAACCTTACTAGATAAAAACTATTGTGCCACGAATTATAACACTAATCCTTCGGGAATGGTGAATTCGGAGGAGGAAACCAAAAATCAGATGAGCAAAAAGGCCAACATGGAACATTGGAAGAAGTAAGCAGAGTTGAGGATATCATCATCTGAGTTACAAGATGTATATGTTACTACATAACCTTTAAGGCACCCATAAGTAGTATAAACTCACAAATTCAAGAATGTCTTCCTCGCAACAACCTTAATAGAAACATGAATAGCCAAATACGAGGAAAAATAGGATTGCACCCGAGTTGCATGCAAATATGAAATGAAGCTCAGGAGACGAAGAAACAAGAAAAGGGGCAAGTCAAGCTAATCTGCTTTTCAGAAGTCCATTGTACCTCGTGAATTTTGAATCATAACTACTAAAACATCCCTGACTCTCCATCAGTGTATGCATGATCGATGCAGGTGATGGGCCACAAGGAAGCTCCTAGAATGCATCATGTCATGCACAATTTAGATGGATATACAACATAATGCTTACTTATTCACACAATAGCTTGCTGTAATTGTTCAAAATAAGCTAGTTTTTCAAGAAGAAACCACCAATAGTTACATTTCAACCAGTTCAACGCAAGGTTAAAGTTTGTCAAGAAGTCCATTCAGAATGTTTGCGGGAATCCATATTGCCATAAACTATACAAAAGCATACCCAAGCATTAACAGAAAACTGAATGGTTTTATGATCCCAGCGCAAAGATGTTGGAGGTGGAGTTGCAGTTGTTGATGACCCCGAAGTTCTAGTAGTTGATCCTACAGCATAAGTCAGGGAAATATAAACTATAAAAGCAATTCTTAATTATTTTTACAAATTGCTAAAGATAACCCCAAAAATGCTGTACCTGAGTTATGTTGTCTAGCTTGCTCATGTGGAGTTGAAGATGATGATGGTGTTGGCCTTGCTGACTGAGAGGAACTACCAGAAGCAATTGCCTCAACAACAAAATCATGATCCTGCCCATTACAAAAGCATTCCAATGAAACCAACGAAAACGAACACCAAAATCCAAAAGCCCAAACCCCAGTTAAATAATTTACAGTTCTAAATCTGAAACTAAAACAAGAAAATTTGGAAAAACTCGCAGGTACAGAAATCAACTAGGAGACTCTGTAGACCAAATAAAACCAGAAGGTAACTAAAAACTCAGCAGAAGAAACATATCCCAAATCTTAAAGAAGACATTTTCAGACTTAACCCATCAGACTAGAAACTAAAAAAAGCAGCCAAACATCAACAACATAACGGACCTGAACAGAACCTCAAAAAATAGAAAAAAGTATTGCCTCGCGCAATTTTTCCAAGATACCCTAACTTAATGTGTAGTGGAGTACAACTCAAACAAAGTTCATTCCAGTGTTGGACTACAATATATAAACAAGTATACGAAAAAGGGGAAGGAGGGGAGGGACTGGTCTCAGACGTGCAAAAAAGAAAACGCAAAGCCAAAGCCTAAATGCCTGAGAGACAAACGCCCAACCACAACACAAAAGAGACTATGACATTCAGTGGCTAATCAGGAGAAAGCCATCATAGTGACAACACGGACATTAGGTACATTGGGTTCTCATCGTGTGACAACATACATGTATGCATAACCCATAAAACCACGTCTGCAATATACAAAAGTGATCTTGTAAAAATCTCTACACAGAAGTACATAAAGCATAAAGTCCAAACTGTCAAAAACTGATAATAACCAGATCAAAGTCAAACTTTGGTTCAGTTCCAAAAAAAATAACAAAACCTAATAAAATGACAAGCATAAGAGCAAAGTTCTATCCATTAAAAATGGTAGCTATAAAGCATAAACATAAAAGATCCAAAAAGGAATCATTCTCTATCTGAGGAAAACACACTTACTAAGAACAATGTAGAAGGAAAAAGTGATATAAACTACAAAAGTGATCTTGTAAAAATCTCTAAACAGAAGTACATAAAGCATAAAGTCTAAACTGCCAAAAACCGATAATAACCAGATCAAAGTCAAACTTTGGTTCAGTTCCAAAAAAAATAACAAAACATAATAAAATGACAAGCATAAGAGCAAAGTTCTATCCATTAAAAAAATGCTAGCTATAAAGCATATACCATAAAAGATCCAAAAAGGAATCACCAAAAGGGAATCATTCTCTATCCGAGGAAAACACACTTATTAAGAACAATGTAGAAGGAAAAAGTGATAAACTACACAATCCAACATCCAAAAGTTCTAAATATGAGCAGATACAAAATCTTTTAACCTCCGTCGTGTTCCGAAATCAAAACAGAACTACCAAAACCAGGTAATTCTTCATTTCTGTCACGAAGAACACTAGAAATCAAGACCTAATTCTCAAGAAAAGTGTTATGCAACCAAGAATAAACACGAAAATAAATTTCCACAGGTGCAAAACAACAAATTCGCTTAAAACATCAGTGGCATGTCAAAAAACAAAGCTGCAGAGGCAGTACACAAAAACTCAGATGAAATTCATGAGATGCAACACAAACTCCAACAGTGGTAAAATCAAGTACACACTATGCAGCAATAGCTTATATAGATTTGTACATACATCTGTATCTCGAATACTCTTAACAGAAATTCACAGCCAGACAATGACAGACCCAACCAAAAAAATCAGATAAGGAGTCCAAGGAGACCATTAGGTTTTTATTCTAAGTACAAACTGTATAAGCAAGCAGAGCACAAACATGGAACCAGTGGTGATTATGATCCCAAGTATCAGATGCATAAACCCAGTCCAGGTAAGATTAAGAGTTTCAGTTTACACGAGGACAATTGCACAATGATAAAGCAAGAATTCAACATGTTAAGCGGAAAATGTTTATATAAAAAGAAAAGAAGCCACAGTTACTAGGACCAAAAATACCCAAAATTGCAGTTCCGCATATTCTGATGCGAAGAAGAACAGAGAATCAATAGAAAACGGCCAAGAATCACATTCATAGAAATGGACAACCAATTTACTTTCAGTAGTGTTCAACTCTTGCCATAATTCATGTCATTCTCCAGCAAGAATGACCACAAATTCCAAGCCACAAAAGAAAGAATCAATACAATACAATACGACCAAGAATCAATTTTCAATTTTTAAGAAAACACCGAATTATTTTCTACAAGGTTCACTTAATTTCTAATAAGAATGATCAAAATCCAAAGCGACAACATAAAGAATCAATAGAACACAACCAAGAATCCTCTGCTTCAGAAGAAATCCGAATTAGTTTCAGTAGCGTTCAACTCTTGCGTTAATTTCAAGTAGTTCCCCAAAAAGAAATGATAAAAGTTTAAACCCACAAAGCCACTTACGACTGAAACCCCTATGACTGGTTTCTTCCGACGGTGATATGAATGAATAAAAGACGGTGAATTGAATAGATAGAAGGAGATAATGGTTTATAAACATGAAAGGAGTTGGTGAAAGGGGTTAAGTACAGACGATGTAACGCTGGTAGAACTTGCGCTTGTAGTGGTCGACGACGTCGGAGCGGGAAGCCATGTGAGGAGGGATGAGAATATTGGACCAATAATCGGCCCATCTTGCATCGTTTTCGTAGTCGTACGCCGCCGCCGCTATCTTCTTCAGCCGCTGTGGATCCTCTTCTTCCCCCATCTCTCTCTCTCTCTCTACAGTCTACTATATGCAAGACTTACTCAGATCGATCGATCGATCGATGAAATGGAGTCGTCGTTTCTTAGAGTAACTTATGATCTTTAAACGCTGTCGTTCTTATGCAGAACATATTTATGTAAAAAGATGCTGAGTTCCAATGTACTGTAGTATTTTCTTATTTATGTTTCGAGAATTTACTGATCTCCATTCAATAAATATGCATTTAATTAATATTCTCAAAAAACTCTATAAAGTGAACAATTTCTATTTCTATTCTCAAAAAATAACTTACAAAATGCCGAAATGGATGGTCTGGTATGGTTTTTTTTTTTATTGTTTCATTGACTAAACTCGTCTTGGTATTTGTTTTGTCGTGTAAGAACAAATGAATTATCTTGACACTTTTGAGAAAAAAAAATTATTGGGCGCTTCGGCCAAAACTCTTCCACGATATTTATAACTAATAATGACCACTACGAACGAAATCTAAGACTATTTTTCTTTCTTGTCTACTGAAGTCATGTTTTGCCTGCGTAGCAATAGATAAATGAATTTCACTAGAATATATGGTGAAAAAGAAATTAAGATATTTCATAACAGTGTCTTGTAAACATTAAATAATTACTTCTTCTAATGGGTTCTTAACCACGTAACCACTTATTCAGGGAGGCTGTAGTATACTATCTCGTAGTGCGCGTGTAGTGCGAACAAAACGATATAATTTTTTTTACTTTGTTCTCAAAATTACATCGTTTTATCTTATCACGTGAATTGTTATCAAAATATATGGGGATTGAAACGATGTAATTTTAGGAACAAAACGAATAAAATTATGTTATTTTATCCACACTATACGTATATTATAAAAAAAATACACTACAACTCTCCAAATCCCATAACCACAAAGATGAACCAAACACCCCAACTCGAATCCAAAAAAAGAGTAGATACATAGTGCATTTTGATGTTTGAAGATTTTGTAGGATTAAAAAAAAATGATACTTGGATTCCATAAAACAAATCCTATTATGCATCAAAATTGAAATTAATAATCAGAATAGCAAAATAGATTTGGAAAATGAAAAGTAAATAACATATACATAACAAATACAAATATTACATCAAGTACTCTGAAATCACAGTCGATTTGAAACACATTTGTCGTCTTACCATGAGTGTTAGAGGTCGAATCGGCATCTATTTCCAAGAGTAAAATAATTAACTCAGCTAATGGAACGCCAATTAATGATCTCATATCGAACTGATCAGTGCATGTCTCTATTTCACTCAAGAATACAAAAATCAAAATATGCTAGTGTAGACGAAAATATAAGCATATGGACACTCTTGAGTTGCAAAACTGTTAAGACCTTTCGGTTACCTCACGAGACTCTCTGATATTCCAAATTCATTCACAATTCTTTAAGAATTTCAACATAATTTTTCTCTCATTTTGTTACAATCAGCTGTTACAATTTTTCATTTTTTCATCAGCCTTGAATTTCGAAGCCATTAAATAAAGTAAATAACTAAAACACAAGCCACAATAGGATTTTCTTCGGGATTGTTGTTGTTGCTGGCTGGGAATTTGAGTTCCTCTATTCCTTATTCGGTACCTGGTATAAAACTGATTTTTCTACATTCTTCAAGAATTCTGTTGCTATGTTGAGTAGGTACCACTGATCATTGATCTCTTCGATGATGGCCAAGGCCCCCAAATATTATTCAGGGAAGTTCTTACTGGTTCTCAATCCTCACACTCTCTCTCATCATCGCCTCAGTTCACTCTAAATTTTTGTCTTACAATAGAACATCAATTTAAGGCACTGCAAGGATTCTCCACCATCCAAACTTTATGCACAACAAACACAGGATATAAAGTTAGAATACCAAATAATCCTTCAGCTAATAGTGTCCGAATTAGTGATTCCTTAACACAAATAACATATTAGTTTCCCAGAAGGCTGTGTTTGGATCAAGGGGAGTGGAATTGGCTTAGGGCCAGAAATGTAGTTACCAGAGAAATCATAGCTCACACCACTCAACATTTTGTCGTCAAATTCAGCATATTCGGATAGAATTACGTGGAATTTATTTTCTGCAAAATCAGCCTGGGAAGATCTTACAGGGGCTCATCCAATTGTGCCTTGGATGACCATTGCAGAAAAGTTAAAGGGTTCTGAGAAACATGGAAAATTTTGCCAAAAAAAAGCTTGATCTGTCATTGTAAGTTCAGAGAAAGTTGGGTCAATGAACATCAACACAAGAAAAGAATACAATCGAGTAAGCAAACATGTTAGCATTTAAAATATATACCGAAAAAACATAAACAAATTCTCAATGTAATTGGCTGAATCACGAGATCAAAACTCTCAAAATCATTCCAAGACTGATAGAACAATGCAGCCCCTTCGAGTATGCTGTTTCTGGGCATACGTCCATATTGCCTAGAAATCCACCTGTGTTTTGTTTCAATCGCTGCTCTAGTCTCTACTCTTCCAGCTACTCTGAGAATGATCGAAAAACTCTGAACTGCAGTCATGGCTTCCAAACGCCATCCGTTGGAACATTCTGATCTGAGCAGATTGTTCCCTGGAATTGAAAATCTCACTTTGCCCAGGTTTCATCCCGTTTGTTATATCCGATAATTCATTTATGGAATCTAGAGCTCTTACCACCTGTGAAGAGGATAAGAAAAAGGACAACACTTTTAAAGCATTTCACAAAAACGGGACAACTCAGTGCAGGGTTGGATATACGCAAGTCTTGTTTCCACAAGTGGAGAGGTTTCGCAATTTGAACTGTGACCACGAGGTCATATTGGTACAATCTTACTGTTGCACCAGGGCTGCCTTCATTTTTAAGTCTTATTATAAATAAATTACTAAGAAACATCAAGGTTTTTACTACCTGACTCATCCGTGGTCTCTTTGAGGCTAAATGGCGTATGCAAACTGCAGCTGCTTCAATCATCCGGAACATCTCAGCTTGGACATAGTTATTTTCAAGCCTTGGATCTGTCAACTCTTCAAACCTTTCACCTTCAAGTGCTTGAGTAAGCAATGGTCGAGCCTACAACACAAGTACGAATATCATAAAACAGTACAGTCAAAAATTTGTCTGTTACAGTTTTAATCCCAACTTCTGATAAAAAGATGACAGATGGTTAACAGCCGGAAAAAGAACAAATCCTATCGTCTTTTTGTAGAGTTTTTCCCATCTGACAGGCTTATTTCCTGTCCTGAATACCTGAAGGACAGAAGTTGTATAACAAAGGTCGGGGGGGACGTTCTCTGCAAACCTTCTCTCCAATATTAGCTAGGTTCAAGGTTTGCTCTTTTTCACCCCTTGTTTCCAATCACAACTGATGTTATCAGCTTCCTGATAACAGTCTTTTGGGGGATTGGATTTCCCATGATAACGAAAGCGTCATATTGTGGTACTTCCAACAATTTCACTCGACAGATAGTTTGACTTCAATCATCTCATGAAAACTACAGATTCCCAAGAATCACAGCGTTTAAAGCGACATGATTTTTCACAATCTCTCTACAATTCTACATGCATTGCCTGTGAATTGATGGTGAAATACGATTGAACAATTTAACTCCCTTCAATTGTCCAATAGCCCCATTAAAAACATGCCATTTCTAGCCAAAGTAGCACCCAGAAAGAAGCAAGCATTCCACGCATGGGATAAAAAAATCCTTACAATGAAGGTATGATTTTGAGAAAATTACAGACTTAATAAAAAAGTTGAATTCAAGTGGTCACGAAAATCAAAGATAAGGACTAAAGCCCATAGCCAACCAAACAACGACAAGAATCTCTCATTAGTTCACCAGAAAATTGAGTAATATAAACCTAATCCCAATGTGGTAATATGCCATGCATGCCATCTGGGCATGGGCAGATTGTGTGGTCAATAGAAGACCGTCCAACCAATTGTGCATCTTCACTGGTACATTCACTTTCTGATTAGCTCTGACACACACAAAGAGAGAGAGAGAGAGGGGGGGGGGGGGGGGGGGGGGGG
>JABCMJ010000714.1:26829-40403 GCA_014822125.1 Arbutus unedo
GGGGGGGTGCGTGCACGGGATTCCAAAGTTCAGGATTGTATAGCTTACCCATTCAACCAGGCTCTCATCGCCCAGTGGTTGAGATGCATCCACAGGTTTGCGACCAGTAATGAGCTCTAGAAGGACAACTCCAAAAGAAAATACATCAGATTTTTCGGTCAACTTGCCACTTGATGCATACTCTGGAGCCATGTATCTGTAAAAGTACCAGAGAAAGTTCAACAGATTAATCCAAATAAGAGAAGGAAAGCTTGTCAAACACCCGCAACTCTCTATCTGCTGGGCAACAAACAAACACAAACACACACGAAAAACAAGCGGAATAAAGATCAATGACAACTATTCGTATGTTGGGCAACACAAACAAACACAACAGCATGAGGAATAAAGATCAAGGACAAACAGAACAGCATGAAACTGTTTTCGTGGTTTGGAAAGAATGCCTGCGCCGATGCCTCACACCAGATTTCACGGTGTTGAATGAGGAAAAACAGTTAAAAGTGATGGCAACTAGGTAAGCCCTAATATATACGGGCACCCCAGAACCCGCCCTCCTTTGCATTTGGTTCCACAAAGTCATGGGCCTTGGGTCAGTACTAAATAGGCTTCACAAACCCAAGATATCAATACTCGTAACTATGTGCTCTTCAGCCTCTTACCGAAATCTCATTCTGGCAAAGATATCAAAAGGAAAAGCCTTTAAAGATATCTTTTATGCTATAATATTGACTTACAATTCCATCTATAAGAATAATATAGCACCATGTAAAACAACAGATATACTAGCTGCTGCACGATGTGCTAATTTCTTCAGTAAACTAGCAATGCTAAGTTGCTAACCATGTATAGATTACCTACCCAAAGGTTCCCATCACACGAGTCGTCACATGTGTATTTGCGTCCAATGCTAACTTTGCAAGCCCAAAATCTGCAACCTGTCCGTCAGACAAATCTCCATACTAAGTGCACAAGTAAAAGGATACACCACAGTACTGAAACTAGCAGTCAAATTATGAAATTGAAGCTAGATTAGCTAAAAGTAATATGAGTCTCGAGCTTGAAGAAAACTTGTTGTCTACCAGCAATCTTAACCGCAGAAAAGGCATACCCGAGCTTCAAAGCTGTTGTCTAACAGAATGTTTGTTGACTTGATATCCCTGTGAATAATTCGGGGATGGCCTGGTTAAACAAAGTACCCAGAAAAAGAATGTCATGGAAGACTTTGTGATATAAGCAAACATAAAGATTGCGTAACAAGGATGGGAGAATATGAATGCAGCCCCACACAGTGAACTCTGTAATTGCAAGCATTAAATTACCCTCCTTACAATACTTGTCTTCAGATAAAAATTACAAGTTCTGCTTACTTTTTATGAATCCATTGCCCCAAGCATGCGAATGTTTAGCATTTCACAGAAGGATAAATTAAGTCAACATATATGATTACATAAATGCAAGTGCGATGAAATACCAACTGGTAGTGCAGAAAACTATTTATTCTATTATAATCTACGGGCATCGCAGGTAAAAAAAATATTTTCCAGAAACATGAACAAGAAATTACAGTCTTCATGCAAGTAAGCTATTCCACGAGCTGCACCAGCAGCAACTTTTACCCGAGTTGCCCATTCCATAACTGGCCTATCTTCACCTGTCAAAGAAAGAATGGCCGTTATTGTTTTGTTAGAATGGCGAATTGGTAATCTTCGGTTGAACATCAGCTCAAAACAAACTTAGGTGACTATTTATACATGTTTAACAGCATAACACGAATCACTAAAAGGGTTTGTCAATGCAAATGATTGGTTGGAGTCTCTAAACCCTTGGCTGGTTATGTATGCATGTTTAACAACAAAAAACTGGTCATGATATGGCCGTTTTTAAAGAAATTTCAGGGAAAAACCAACCATTATATATTTTGAAAAGATATAAAATCATGACTTGGAACTAGCTCATGTGGATATCAGGCCAAAACACCAAATGCACAAAAGAAAACAATTTTGGTTTTGACATAAACGCTCTGAATTTCAAGTATATTTTTTTAAGGATACTAAATAACAATAAGCTTTCTTACCATGGAGATGATAATGAAGGGTATTGTTCGGGACATATTCATAGACAAGCAATCTCTGGTGCTCAGATACGCAGTAACCCACGAGTGTAACCAAATGGCGGTGGTGCACTCGGCTGATAATCTCGACTTCTGCTCTAAACTCACGCTCCCCTTGTCCGCCACCTATCTTTAGTTGCTTAACAGCAACTTCTCTTCCATCTAACAGGAACCCTTTGTAAACACAGCCAAATCCACCTTCACCCAAAAGATTCTGAGTTGAAAACCCATTAGTGGCGTTGGCTAACTCATCGTAAGTGAACCATGACCTTGAATTACCCACCCCGCCAGGCTCTGGCGAGTACACAAAATTGCTTCCGGAAGCACTTCCGGCTGGGTGAGCTAATTTTAGGGGCCTTAGAAATGATGAACCTGGAGAGCACAAGCACGATAATTTTCAGATCTTCAGTCTCATAAGATCATCACTTGTAACTTGATAACCAACTCCAAACTATGGCTCATAATCGGTTATGTATTGTGGTATCCATCGGTAAGAAAGTAACAGTCTTCAAGATTCATTTTTTTCTATTGGCAGAAAAGAAATCATGAGAAACTAGAGAGAAATTTAATGAAAGTGAAAAAGAGGATCAGCAGTAAGTTCGTAGATTATACACGAAGCATTTCAAAAAACCTTTGTACAGTACCTTCCAAAATATATGAGAGCAAACAGCTTAGCAAAAGATGTTACCCTCAATGAAGTGCAATGAGGAAAAAGTGTAAACAGCTACCCTTGTAGATTGATGGACTTATTTTGAGTCTAGCTTACTTAAGTAGATGACCTATCCTTTGGTCTCTTGTTAAGTCTAGGTAATTAACCTTACCTAAGATTCTATGAATTGTTTTAATAACATGGATAAAAAGAATGAGTGTGCAGCAAGTGATTCCATGCAATAAGCATCAGACATTATTTGTTACTGAGTTACACAGAACATACTCTGAGGAGATATCCAATTTGCAAGAATTTAATACAAAGAGGATCATGTCAGGTAGTATGTAGCATGAGATGCATTCGTTATCTACAGATAATTAATAGAGCTACTTAAGGAAAAAAACTAAACGAATGGAGCATTCCTCCTGAAAAATCTATGTTAGTCATCGAAGATTCACCATATGAAGTCAGAAAGAAGACAATAAGATCACCATTCAACATCACATAAAGAATGAAAGAATACCTGAATTTTGGGAAGAAGCAATTGGAGAAGGCATACCATAGCCACCACCTAATCCAGCTACACGTCTCTTTCGTCTACGCGTGAACCACACAGCCATCACAACAAGACTAAGGGCCAAAAACCCCACAACAATGCCAATAGCAATCCCCACTCCAGGTGGCATACCACCACCGCTATCTTCCAGTCCCCCATTTGTTGTATTAGTTGAACTAGGTGTACTTGATTTTGCAGTTGGCTTCTCCGAAGGTGAAGATGGTGCAGGTGGGATATGGGTAGTTCCATTAACAGATGTATTACTTGGAGCAGCAGCGGGAGGAATAGGACTTTGCGAAGAAGATGGAGGCACAGGAGGAGGAGAGGTGGAAACCGGTGGTGAGGGAGAACTTTGTGGGGGCTGAAGTGCTGGTGGAGAATCAGACAAAGGAGGTGGAGGAGAATTCTGTGGTGGTTTTGCAAGTGGTGGAGGAGGAGAATTCTGTGGTGGTTTTGCAAGTGGTGGAGGAGGAGAATTGGCAGAAGGAGGTGATGGAGCTTTTGTTGAGGGAGATGCAGGAGGCGAAGCGGCTGCAGGGGGAGGTGGAGATGATTTAGGGGGAGAAACTTGTGACGGAGGAGGTGGCGATGAAACTGGAGGGGGTGGTGAGCTGGCAACAGGAGGAGATCCGGCAGGAGGTGATGGAGGTGGAGAAGGTGGGGGAGAGGCTGGTGGAGGTGAATTAGGTGGCGGTGTTGCTGCTGGCGGAGGTGAAAGAGGTGGGGTAGGAGGAGGAGAATTGGGAACTGCAGGTGGAGGCGATTGAGGAGGTGGGGCTGAAGAGTTGGAAGGGGTTGAAGGAGCTGGTGTGTCAGAAGCCTTGGGCTGAGAAACTGTGGGAGGAGGTGCAGAGGTTGAGGAATTTGAAGAAGAAGAAGAAGAAGAAGAGGGAGGAGGTGGTCTTGTAGCCATCTCCCTAGGAATGTTTCCTTGTCAATAAACTAAGCATCGAACTAGTTATGCATCCAATGTATCTTTTCATATACCAATATAGCATAAGCAACAATGTCTCAACAAATTTCTCCTTTTCCAGTTAATTCCAGCAATCCAATCGCAAATCTCAAATTCCCCAAAATTAAAGTACTTCACCACTAATATCTGAATCTCTCAACGTAACTTGAAAGAACTAAGGGTTTCACTAGATAAATGATAATTTTTAAGAAAACCCATCAAAATCCAACAGAGAAGACTCCAATGTGAGCCAAACCCAGATCACCAATTCCGATCATTCCAAACTAAAACAACAGATCAACAGAGTCACGAAAAGCAAACCCAGAATTCCTTAACTGTTTTCAACCTTCAACTTTTTTCGGATTCAATATAACGTAGTAAAAATCCTAAATTTTCATACGCGAATGCACCCAGATCAACAACATTGTCACGGACCCACGGTGGGAAAAAAAATGCTCAATGCTCAAGAAAGTCTTACCTGTGCTCTCTCTCTCTCTCTCTCTCTCTCGGGTTGGAATCGTCAAAAGGAATAAGCTTTCTTTCAGAGAAAATGGTAAAGCTGTACACAAGAAATGTGAAAGCAAACGTGGGGACGACTTCGAAAGAGTCTCCACGTAATATGTATATACATACATATATATATATATATATGTATACAGAGAGAGAGAGAGAGAGCAATCAGAGGAGCCTTCAGCACGATCTCCAGTTTATATACCAGTTATAAACAAGTACAAAATATATATAAATTGTGAGAAAGTAATGAGGCGTTTTGCTGTGAATGGGGGGGAGGTGACTGTTTAAAAACGTTAAAAAGAGAAAGCGAAAGTCAAAGAAACCATCATCACGTTAACAAGGCCGTGTTGAAAGGATAGGTCTCCACTTGCTCCGGTTGCAATCATACAGGAAAATGTTTTAGAGATTAGCACTATTTTATTTTCCTGAGATCTCATTCCAACGGTCAGACCCATTGAGGTGCTCCTTATTCTAAATTATTATTATTATTAGTATTATATTTTTAATTTTTTTTCAAAAAAATATGCCGAATTTTTCGGATTAATGAGAAAATAAAAAACTATTTTTTGTTGTTTTATCTTTCATGAGCGTTGTCTTAGTTGCATTTTTTTTATTTTACTTTATCATGAAATATCAAATAATATTCATTCCTTAATAAAAAGGATTAATTTAGCTTAAACTAAACCTAATTGTTATTTGTTAATTTACCATATGTATAACATCTTTCTCTAACATTTAGTTTTTATATCGTCTAGGTTTGGATTGCATAAAATAAATTGTAAAATTTGATTGTTCAAAATTTGATAAGCCCAGTTTGGACTAAGGACTGACCAGTCGCTATTGAGCGCCACCTAATCGACAGAACCCCTTAGGCATAGGCACAGCCAACCAATCGGACAAACTTATTCTCAATTGGTTAGACTCTACCCATATCTATTATAGGTAGGGCAACATATGCAGGGCACTGCACGCCTGCCCGCCCCACTTCATCACTCAGACAATCTCGAAGACAGTGCCCCTAGTTGCTCAGTGTCCCATTGATTGCATGTGGAGTCAAATGGCGATCATCTCGAAAAGAGAACAAGTATGCTGATTGGGACTAACAAGTCACCCCAAATTGTTCTCGTTCCTAAAGCATCAAAACTCTTGTTGGGTGATAAGTCAAGGTACGCAACTACTTTCCACAACCTATCTATATACAGATGTCCTCTTCTTTGACATCAATTCTAACTTGATCGTTAAAGGGCTAGAGACCAAACCACTACCTTCGGTCATCGGAATTATGTGTAGGATCCCAAAGACATTGAAGCCGATCGCAAAAACCTTTAACCATTTTTTGATATCATCAGTTCGACGTTGTCTATAGAAACGACAGGTTTTCTCACTCCACAAATTCAACTAATTAGTTGGAGACAATGGTGACTACATAATCAATACATCTGACACATTTGAAGTAATCAATATTGGACTTATTGGATACTCATCAATTCATATAAGGATTGGTCATTGGGGCTCTACAACTTACTTCTAATTGAAGCTTGATGAAAGAATTGGGTGGGATTTGGATTAGGTAGTGAGATCCTCCTTCATTGCTGCAGTTGTTGCTTCCTCTACTTTGCTTCAACTTTGTCCTTCAATTGATCTCTCTCACTATATGCCCATAATGCAATTTGAAGTTGTGAATATAGAGGACGGGAGGAGCCGTGTATTTATATGCCAATAAGTATGTAAAATTTTGTATAAACTGGTCCTATGAAAATTGATAATACTTGAAAAATTTCAAACCCAATCATTAAGTCTCCATTAGGCCTTGGAACTTTTTATCAATCCCCTATGCAAAATTCTCTTTCTATGATTCAATTGAGTTTATGTCAGCATGAAGACCGATTATACTACCCTAAAGAAGTTATGAGGATTGTTGATGGTGTAGCATCGATTAGCAACCCCAATTAAAAAAATTCTTACATTTTAGTATGATTGGTTCATTATCAGTTATTTCGTAAAAAATATATTCATGATTATTTATCAAGTAAATTTTCCAAATATTGTAAAAAGAGAGTTCACATTTGGGTTTGGACTTATCATATGTATTCGACATACCTCAACAGTATTGTTTGACAGGCTTGCCAAAGGCCCAAAGTATTAGATGGGCCCTCGTACTTACAACTGGGTTTACCGGATCAATACTTGGTGGGTCAAGTTGACCCACCCCCACGCCCAACCCCCAACCCCCCTCTCTCTCTCTCTATAACGCCTTCCACCTTATCTGACCAACAAATGGTGTCAGACCCAAGCAAACACAGACACACACGCTCTCTCCAGGCTGATTAGAGGAGGACAATGGCGTCTCTGACGCAACAATTGGGTGGCCTGATGTGCTCACCGATCTCCACCACTCGTCTATCCAAACACTGCTACCGAAGGCGAACCCAGAGGCCGAAACCGGTGAGAGTAGTAGCAGTAGCATCGCCTTCAGTGGCCATATCGAATGCGAAGACCAGAGATAGACAGAGGCTGAAGCAGATGTTCGAAGACGCCTACGAGAGGTGCCGAAATGACCCCATGGATGGCCTGGCCTTCACCACCGAAGACTTCCACTCCACCATCCAAAAGTACGATATCAGTTCCGAAATCGGCTCGAAGGTCTCTGCTCCATATTATTACGTGGAATCTCACCTATGTTATATATGTATATATGCGCGCATATCCTTAATTTTTTGGAATTGGACGTGTTGGTTGATTCATGTTCGTAAGGGAAAAATTAAGATAAACGATAAAATGATTAAGGTTTTGATTCATGTAGCCGACACAGTTAATATGCACAAGGCTTAGTTTGGTTTGATTTGGGCATGTGTTGGTGATTGGTTTGCGCTTAAATATTTACACCACCCACTTACTAATTTGTAATTGTCTTCGAATTTGCCCTTCCGAGTTGATAAGATTACATCAATGGGAACCATGTTGTGTTTGGTATTGGGAATGCTTGTGTCTTAATTCTGTTGGCATGTGCTGGAAGTCCTACAAGTATGGGTATGCAAATTTAGCAAAACCTAGAAAAAGAAGGATACAAGTGCAGTTGAGATGCAACCATTCAAAAGATATTTTTATCCAGGGAAATGCATGTATGGGGCAATTAGAATGAAAGAGTTACGTAAATGATGTGGGTGATAAAGGTCTAACATACAAACTAAAGACTAATTCCAAAGGTAGCATACGAACTAGAGTTCAATGCCATTACATTAAAGCTATGTTTTAAAGCATTTAAGGATAGGAAAAAATTCATCAAGCTACCTTCATATCTGCATAGAAAATACGTTTCTGCCTATACTACTTGGGTAAGTTTGGTACCTTGTGGATACGGCAAAAACTAAGAAAATTAGACATGCATTTCGCATACAGGGTACGCATTGATTTACCATGCAAAGTACCAGTTCGCTCTATGAATGACATGTTTTGGAAGTACTCATGCTTCACTGTAGATGGGTCAGTTGGGGTTTGGGGAGATGCCTTCTGTAGCTTCCATTTTGTTGAATTCTGAAGTTTCTTCTTGTGGTATTTATCTCCTGAGGTGTGGTGGCTATGCTAATTTAATTGCATTTGTAACCTAATGCATATTGAAGTTCTCATGAATGTGTTTTACGAAGTTGTGCCATTTCAAATTGGGTGCTTCAGTTCATCAAAGGTGAGGTAAAATGATTAGGAACTGACTGTAGGATCAACAGATATGTACTTGAGAGAGGTTCAGTTCATCAAATGTGAGGTAAAATGATTAGGAACTGACTGTAGGAGCAACAGATATGTACTTGAGAGAGGTTCATTCAACTGTGTTCATGCTTAGTCATACAGAACTAGAATAGTATGTTTAATTATTCAAGTTCTTTCTTTTAGGTGAAAGGAAGGGTGTTCAATACAGATAGTCATGGAGCAGTGGTTGACCTTACAGCAAAATCTTCAGCATACTTACCAGTCAGAGAGGCATGCATTTACAATATAAGGCATGTGGAAGAAGCAGGCATAGTTCCTGGTATGCTGGAAGAGTTTGAAATTATTGAGGAAAATGAAGCTGATGATAGCTTGATCTTGAGCTTACGGAAAGTCCAGTATGACCTTGCATGGGAACGATGTAGACAGCTTCAGACTGAAGATGTTGTTATCAAGGGTAAGGTGAGTATCTGCATGGGAGAATTATGTGTATATTGTCGCTTCCTTTATGTTTGCGTATTATATACGTTCATAATGCAATTTCTGTATGGTAATTTAGGTTTTCAAAGGTGCATATGGTAATTTTTTTGTGATGCCATTTTTTTTCAGTGCCCACTATCTTGTAGGAACCTCAATTGGATCCTTTGAGTTGTATAACTGTAGTTTGAATATTTTTTGGATGACCATTATTGTAGCTTTCTTGAACATGCATGCAGGTTGTTGGTGCAAATAAAGGTGGAGTTGTGGCAGTGGTCGAGGGCCTTCGTGGTTTTATTCCCTTCTCGCAGATATCAACAGTTAGTTGTTCAACCTATTTTGCAACAGTCCAGTCATAAATCTTCTTTATTAACTGTTTTGTTCAACCTAGCTTTCAACGCTTCTTATGTTTTCTACTCAGAAGTGATAGTCATGCTGGTGTTCTCATTTATTATAGTAACCTATTGAGCATCAACCATGGAAACAATTCACGAGTTATGGATTATGTTATCATCCGTTCACATGGACTCTCCTTTGTCATCCTTTGCCCTGATAATGAAACGCCTGGGTAGACGTGATTTCTTTTTCTTCTGTCTACAGTTTGATCAGTTGTAGGATGTGAACTGGGCTATTCAAAATTTTATGAAAAATGCAAAAGCACTCAGCATAATTTTGTGTCTTTTCTACTCGGATGTAGTTTGAATAAGGCTTTCTTGAGTGATTTTCTTATTTCTTCTATATGAGAGTAGGCAAAGTAAGGACGTTAAGGTGTATGCATGGTTAGACTAGGATAGATGAGATTAAAGACGAACGTTGGTGAATTGGTGGGGGTAGCACTAGAGGTGAGCATATACTCGAACAGCCCGTCTGCCCCGACCTGAAAATGGCATTTCGTTGAACTTCACGGTAGAGTGCGAGTTACAAATGCATCAAATCTCGAGTTTACAGATGATTGTCGGTTCTAGGAAAGATAATTATTGTTCAACCCGGTCTGATCGAACAGTAAGAGTCCGGTCCGATCGAACAGTAAGAGTAGCACTAAACTGCACAGGTGGTGGTACAACACTGGACCTCTATATTACACCTTATCTATTTGCCTTGACTCCTGACTGCTTATCCTTTCCTCCCAAAAAATTGTGTAAATCCTCCCTCTTTGACTTGTACGACTATCACGGACCCTGGCTTCGTCCCCTCCCAAACTTCACAAACCTTGAGTTAACTTCCCCCCCACCCCTCTCTGTATGTGTGTGTCTCTCTCACTGCAAGCATCCCTCCTTGATGGGAGCAGCAAGACGACAGGCGATGGTGTAGGCTTTGATTCTGCACCGCATTCTCTCACTGCTCTTTCTCACTCCATCTCATTTTGCAATATCCCTCTCCTCTGATATCTTTTATGCTTTCTCTTTTCTGATGAAATCTTAGAGTTATGTCCTCTGGGTTTGACTAACCTGGTTTTTAAACTGAGCAATCTGATTTTTTCGGTTTGGGACAACTGTTGAAATCGGATGGGGATTATTTCAACCCGAAGGAATCGGGTTGGTTGACAGTTTGGCCTCAAACCCAACCCGTGCACATCCCCAGGTAGCAGTTAATAACACCACTGTTCATGGAAATGCTGGTTATCTTTTTTCTTATTTTGTTATTTTATTTTATTTTTATTTTTTTGGTGGGGGGGGGGGGGGGGGGGGTGGGGGTTGGGGTAGTCTAAATCAGTATATAAAGGATATGGAATATGGATCTTGACAAAACGGAATGGCAAAAAAGATTCGTGTAGCTTCTCCAAATGATTGGGTTACAAAACTTAGTATGGTTCAGTTATTAACTCCATTATTAATCTGATTCTGTGTCAGTAACTCTCAGTGCTGATACATATTGAATTCCTTAGTCATTACTGCATTCTTCTGTTGTGTATTTAGAAATCAGAAGCAGAAGAGTTTTTTGAAAAGGAGCTTCCTCTTAAGTTTGTGGAGGTGGATGAGGAAGAGTCTAGGCTTGTTCTCAGTAACCGCAAGGCCATGGCTGACAGTCAGGCACAGCTAGGAATCGGATCTGTTGTTGTTGGAACTGTTCAGAGCCTCAAAGCATATGGTGCCTTCATTGACATTGGTGGAATGAATGGACTTCTACATGTTAGCCAGATCAGTCACGATCGTGTTGCTGATATAGCAACAGTGCTTCAACCTGGCGACACTCTCAAGGTATTTTGAGGATATAGCAAAATCTCTTCGTTATTGATTGGAAATAAAATTTGCACTTCATTGAAGATGATTTTGAGTACAAATATTGTGATGTAGGTGATGATATTGAGTCATGACCGGGAGAGAGGGCGAGTAAGTCTTTCTACTAAGAAGTTAGAGCCAACACCAGGGGATATGGTTCGCAATCCAGAGCTCGTTTTTGAGAAGGTAATTCCTTGAACAAAAAAGGAAAAAAAAAACTATTGTTAGTTGCATTCAGCTCGTCGTTTCGCTTTTATATGCTTTAACAGAGTTTAGTCATACTCCTAACTTGGTTTTTATGCCCTTTTGTTTTATGCTCTTCCCGGCTACAGAAAATAAGAAAGAAGAAAGAAAGACATTTACTGTATTTCTATGTTAATTTCACAGTATCCTGCACTTAGATTGACTATCTGATACTTGGGTAGTCATCTAGTTTCTTCATTTATTTGTTTTCAATTTTCCTCCTATATGATACTTCTTTGTCGCCTTTTAATAGATAGAGATAACTAAATATGTTTGCGGTACTGTTCTGACAGGCGGAGGAGATGGCACAGACATTCAGGCAGAGAATAGCTCAAGCAGAAGCCATGGCACGTGCCGACATGCTGAGATTCCAGCCCGAGGTATCAATCCCTGACTATTGTTACTACCGGACTAAAGCATATATAGTACAGAAAAAGTGTTAGGCTGCAATATACAAGAAGATAATAATAAAATCTGGTTTTGGCTATCAGTTGTCCTGTGCGATGGAGTGTTCAGGTAATGACTTAGTGAATATGAAACTTTATTAAGGTCAAATAGTCTGTCTTTTTCTCCTTTTTCCTTATTTCTTCGTAGCTACTCAAAATTCATCTAATTCTTACTAGTAAGGTGTGCTTCAATTGAGGAGTTGCCGCATATAGAACCTCTCCCTTGGAATAGAATCTATTCCAAACAAATAGGAGTAAGTAAATGCAAACTATTCTAACGCCCACAATATCCTCTCTGTTTGTAAGAGGACATCAGAGCAAGAACATTTTAGTTTGTAATTTAGTTTCTTTTGTTATTGCCAATGATGTCAAAAGGTCAGTCCTTATATCGGTCGAAAAGCCTTTGGTACTTGAAGTTGGCAGATTGTGTTTGATGTAGTGATGATATGTTTGTGTTCTATTTGGTACTTTTGCATATAAGTTGATGAACCGTGAACTTGGTTTTAGCATCTTGTTCTGTTGGAAAAATCCATGAACTTGCTCTCCATTGTCACATAAACTCTCAAACTCAATAAATATGAGCGTGATCTCTGAATTTTGCATGTTTTCATAAAACAAACCCCACCGTCCCATTCTGTCAAATATACTCCAATGTCACCCATTTCTGTCTGGGGTTTATTTGATGAAAACATGCATAGTCCAGAGGCCACGTTAATATTTACTTACGAGTCGTTGGAGTGTAAGTTCAGCCATTTTTGTTTCATTTTCCCCATTTGGTATAATTGATGAAACTAATTGAGCAATTCCCACCACCCCTCGTTTGCAGAGTGGATTGAGCTTGACATCAGACGGGATTTTAGGCACGCTTGCCGCAGACTTGCCTGTTGATGGCCTAGATCTGACCGATATTCCTCCAGCTGAAGACTTATGATCAGAAGTTGCCTAATCTTACTTTGTATTATCCCTCTTTGGGTTGTCAAGTCGTATTCCCTCTAGAAGGGTTGTTCGCAAAATTCCTACTGTTGTACCTCACCTCTTTTTCAGCCTGTCTTAATCAATGTACATTTTTTCTTGTCTTAGTTCTTAGGCTGATTTTGGCCTAATTTAATTTTTCCTCGAGACCAAAAGACAGTTAATACTATTGATGTCTAATAATTGTTTGCTTAGTTTTTCGTCAAAATTTTTGGACTATCTATTTGTCTCGAAGAAAAAAATCTGAAATATGTAATACCAATATCAACCAGTTATTTTTTTTGCACATCTTATCATGTTCCACTATAACTATCCACTTAACAAAATCAATAGATTTCTCAACCATGAAAACATGAGAAAGAGAGCATACTATTTTATGCAAAGAGAATAAGCAAATTTATCAATAGCAGTAAGTGAGATTGATTACAATATCTCCTAATACCAAAAAAACATTCAAGTTCCCAATCTATTCAATGTGTTTATTTGGTCAGAATATAACCATCGAATCTTTAAAACCATCTGTTTCGGAAGCAGAAATGCAGAAATATAACACCCGGATGAAATGGAACATAATTCAATCTTATTTCGTTTTACTCGTGAAAAGAAGTACCAAAAATTTTGGGTCTTAGTTGAGGCGGGCGTAAGTCGATACATGTTGATACCATAATACACCTCGTATGACCGGTTCAACATGTCAAAGTTGGCATACGTGCGATACTTAATTATCAATTTTAT
>JABCMJ010000717.1:0-13960 GCA_014822125.1 Arbutus unedo
GACTTATCGATATAGCCTTCGCTAGAAAACCATATACATGCAGGTGTCATAAGTTCGGGTTTCTTTCTCTCCACAATTTAAAAGGAGTCTTTGGAATGACCTTACTAGAAACTCAATTCACTTATAAAGGGGTAAAGATATCCACAGGATATTTTGGAGTTACACACATAATTTTAACTATGTGCATTAATGTACGATCAGCTAATACATTATGCTTTGGTATTTTTGACATAATATATCGTACACAAATGATATCTTTTCAAGAAGCTTAGCAAATGACCTTGGGCATTGAGGAAAATTAATAGATGTTCCATAATATTGATCATCTATATTGTGAGACGTAAATCTGGGATTTCAGATGATTAAAAATAATATCGAAATTATTAACGGTTAACTCGGAATAAATTTGAACCTAATCAGGGATTTAATTTAATTTATCAGGAACTGAGTATTAATTTTGAAAATATGTGAAGTGCATGTATACTTTTCCGGAGTTTGATCGAACAATCTCAAGAGATTTTGTGATTTTTTGGAATAAGATGTAGGTATAGACTATGGTGTGGGGTACACCAAAGCTTTTTCTCCAAAGGTTTTTGTCATCAACTTAAGAGGAATAAGCTGTAGAAGGAACTTTACGCCACTCACGTCCTTGCCTCTAGACTTATATAAGCCATTGAAACAACTTAATTTCTCACCACATTGGGTAACCATTTGACAGTTAGGTACAATAATAATAGATACAATATTCAACCATCACATAGCACAATTCTGTGTTAATTTACAAATAATTAATATGAATTCAGACTCTAACCACTTTAATAAGGTGTAACATTTTTTATCATGTGTAATTTATAAAATTTTCAGAGTGTTATCGTTAAGAAGAGAAGAAAAGGGACATGGTGGAGAATAAAGGGGGAACGGGAAAGAGTGACAATGAGTTGGTAATGGAGTTTGTTGATAATGTTTGGGTTGAAAAAAGTTGGTTAAATTTAATTTTATATATTCAAGTACATGATATTATTATGTTGTGTGATTTAGGTCTAAATGCATAGTATACATGATTTGATTATGACATGTTGCTGTGATAATTAGAAATTTATAAGTTCAAGTGATTAGAAAAGTATAGTAGGATACATGGAGGGTTGATATTGTTGTCAAATTAGAAGTTATGTTATTTAAGTGAAAAAAGTACAATTAGAGGGAGTAATTTGTGTGAGGGATGATATGCTAGGGTTGTCTTTGTAATTGTTGCCAGATGTATTCAATTTCTGCACTATCAGAATCAGAATCGGACCAAAATCTAAATCGAACAGGTATCGCTCTCTTCTCGTCTCCTCCCCCCACCCCTCTTCTGTTTGCTGTTTTTTGTGGATAATTTAGATGCTTGAACGTGATATGTTTGGGTATAGTAAATTACACGCCTAGGAGCAGTATTTGGGATGCCCGATCCACACTACGGGATTGAATCAATTTAACGAAGATGCAGGATTATCGTACATTTAAGAGGTGGTTTTTTTCTTTTCCCGGGGGGGGGTTGTGTCTTCTTTGTAGCATTCTTTTGGGGGCCTGAAGCAGCGACTCTAAGCCTCTAACCAGGGTTGCCCTGCTTCCCCGACAGTAATTAACTTATATACTTCTGTTACAAAATCCTCATGTAATTGTCGGTTGTTCATAGGGATAGAATTGGTAAAACTTAATGTAAGTTGAGGCTCTCCAGATTTCAGTAGATTCGAAGAAATTTTGTATTGATCTTTATGCCTGATGAATGGTAACACCCATCGACAAAAGATGAGAGAAAACATACTGATCACATATAACAAGAATCAGTAGATGCAATTATGAAGAAAAGTGATAAGATTACAGTTAATGGAAATGATAGGGCCAGGGGCAGGCTTAAATTAATGTTAGATGTCGGATTAAAAAACCGGGGGCTTACTTTAGCTTGGTAGTGTGGGAACAGACATTTTTCATTTCTAATCTGGATAGGATGCTAGTTCTGAAAAAGAGGAATCTCGAAGACCAATTCACCTTGTTAGGGGATGTTTCTTTTCAAGGTGATTTAGGTTTCAATGCTACATATTGACAGATAAATGGTGCAACAAGTACTAGAATGAAGCGAAATGGCTGTCTGATGCTATGCTAGAGTGAATGCACATAGCAATTGCAAATATTAGCTGTGGAGTGTTAGCTTTGCAATGCATGGGATGAAGCGATTCAAGCCCCACTGTGGTTGGGGGATCTGGTTCTATGTATCTGGATTTGTTTTTTTGGTATTGAATTTTGGACTGTTGGGTGATGTTTATAGTTTTGCATAAACTTGCAAATTTTCAGAAAATTTTCTTTAAGTATAAGAATGAACTCTTAGATGCATTTGTTGCGACTTTATAAGAGTAGAGCATGCGTGCTATTATAAAAATTAGACCTTATTAACCGACCTTAGACGATTTTTTAAAAGGTACATACATGGTCCTTTGTATCATTAAAGTCCGTAGCAATTTCTTTTCAATCGAGTATTCAAAAGTCCCACCACAGGTTGTAGCTACAGGAGATTTTCCACGTTCTTTAGATTTGGTTGAGTCTATTTTGACCATTAACTAGGTAGCAGTAATGTAAGCAACTTGACTGCAAATCTCCTTGAGACCTGAAGAAGGGTAAACTACAACAGGGAGTATGACGGAAAAAGAGAATGGTTCTATCCTACAATTTGCACCCTTCCAGAGTGCTGTTGATGAGGGTTTCTGGCACAGATTATCTTCATTAAAGCTCAACAAGTTCGGAACTGATGAATCTCCCATTCCCACTATCGGTAGGCTTCCTTACTCTCTATTTTTTGACAAATATTGTCATTTAAATTTACAGTATTCTTCAATTTGATTAGATAGATTATCAGATCACTGCAGCCACATCACGTGCGACCTGAATTTTGTTGAAAATTCTCGACTAAGGCGTGGACGGCCATCATGGCATTTCATTAGCCAGTTTCAATTTTGCACGAGGCTTTGGCATTTGATTTATCAGTTTCTTCTTTTATTGGTTGAGATTAGATAGCTAGAGAAAAATTTCAAGTCCTGCTGAGACTCTAGTTTTGGGTCCTCTTTCCATCGCTACTCAATTGAATTTTTTAGAACAAATCTTGGCATCAGTAAACTGTTTAGAAGCGAGTAAAATATCGTGTGAAATAAAGTCTTCAGACATGAAGCTCTTGAACGGAGGCAAATCTTTATTGTGCAAGTTTACAAACAATATCTTGGCATAACCAACAGGATTGTCACTGACTGACTGTGACCTGGCCTGTCAGGATCTTGCACAAGTCATAGTCAGCTGATATCTGGCTGGGAGGAAGTCATGAAGTAATTTTAGAACACCATGCAAAACCCCCCTAGCTGACCTCAAAAAGTGGGGATTATGTTAGTGATTTTGGGGTCTTTCACTTTGATTTCTGTAATAGAAACTTTAAAGGTTTGTTTCCTTTTAGAGTAGTTGGAAGAAAAAACATGCGAATGAACTGTTCTTAATGGTTAACGTAGTGTATATGAGAGGCAAAATAATTGTGTCACTTACGGTTTTCTATTTCTAGAGGTTGGAGAGTGATTAGGGATATGTATTGTTCAGTTTTTCTTTTTGCCTTTGGTGGACTTCTTGTCCCCTTTTCTCTCGTATCTTATTCATCTTCGTAAAGTTATTTTCCTCCAATAAAAATAATATAGTAGTTATCTTGTGGCAGGTTTCTACGCTCCTTGCACGAGTTCTCAAGTATCAAATCATTTAAGCCTTAACGCTGAATCCCTGCCACCTGAACCAACTGAGCAATCATCAGTAACGACAACTCGTGGCAACAGGAACAGATGTCCTGTCCCTGGTATTCTGTACAATACAAATACACTTGAGGGTTTCCATGCTCTCGACAAACAGAGCTTGTTAAAGGCAGAAGCAACAAAGGTATTTTGTTCAGTCAAGTTGTACTATAGATTAACACTTGCATTTCCTATTTTTTAACTAAAGTCTCTAATGTCATACTTTTGTTTCGCATTGCATATCAGATTTGGGATGACATCCATTCTGGACAAGCTGAGGAGAACAGTGCAGTACTTTCAAGGTTCCTTCTTATATCATTTGCGGACCTCAAAAAGTGGAGCTTTCATTACTGGTTTGCTTTCCCTGCTCTCGTACTTGATCCTCCTGCAACCTTGGTTGATTTGAGGCCAGCTTCCCAGTGGTTGAGCCTAGAGGAGGTGCTGCAAAGGTCTACAGTTTTCCAAATATAATTTTCACTCTTCTTATCACTTTTTAACACCAAGGTTATCATGATACAGGCTGAATCACTGTCAGCAGCTTGTAACGATTGGCGTAGCTCAAGTGCAACAGCTGGTATGTTGACCTCTGTATTAGTACTATTCAAAACTCATTTATTCATGTTCGTTACGTATATGAATTGAGTTAGGTATACGAGTCTGCTGCAGATGTGCCATTTTTTCTGGTCTCTATTGCTTCAAATTCACACGCTACTATTAAGTATCTGAAGGACTGGACATCCTGCCAACTTGATGGCAATAAGGTATGTCCAGATATTGGCTTTTTCTTAACAGAATGAGGAAGAGTGTTTTCCAAACGCTTAGTGCATTGAAACCTGATAAATTATGATGTATTTTTAGATGCCTATTACATAATGCTTTATTGCATGTCACTGGCAGTTCTTATTTGGCTTTTACGACCCATGTCATCTTCCGACTAATCCCGGTTGGCCTCTTCGCAACTTCCTTGCTCTTATTTGTTCAAGATGGAATCTCGAGAAGGTTTGCTTCTTTTGCTATCGTGAGAATCGTGGATTTGCTGATCTCAGCTTATCCCTCATTGGTGAAGCCTTGATATCAGTTTCACAAGGTAGAGCGGCAGAAATTGGGTAACACCTCTCTTCTGGTTAAAAGTTCCTCTCTTTTACTGTTGAATTTGTTCTCTGCACAGGCTTTGCCTAAACACCGGAACAATATTTGTTTAGGATGGAAAGATCCTCAACATGTACCCAATGCAGTGGGATGGGAGTTTAACAGAGGGAAGAAGGTGCCAAGGTGTATTAACCTTGCTCAATCCATGGACCCAACTAGGTATATTTTCTGAGGTTTCAACTAAAAAATCAGATTAGTATTACTCCGTTGCTGTATTAACATTTCAAGATAAAATGTTCACAGGTTAGCAATATCGGCTGCAGATTTGAATTTAAGACTTATGAGGTGGCGTGCTTTACCATCTCTGAGCTTAAACATCTTATCTACAACCAAGTGTCTTCTCTTAGGGGCAGGTACACTTGGATGCCAGGTTGCTCGAATGCTTATGGTAAGAGAATGAGAATTTAAGATTAATTTTACACTATATGCCTGTATAACAGAACTTATAGTGCAACTACAGGCTTGGGGTGTTCGGAAAATTACACTACTTGACAGTGGCAAGGTGGCCATGTCTAATCCATTGAGGCAATCTCTTTACACATTTGAGGACTGTCTTAGTGGTGCTGATTTTAAAGCAAGAGTAGCAGTTAAGAGTCTCAAAAGCATCTTTCCGGCCATGGTAAGTGATATTACACCTTGCATAGCTGCATCCACCTCTAGATAAATTTTTATTGCTTCAAACGGATAACTAGCCTCATAACAACTTTGGGACCATTTCCTAAGGGTGTGGGCTTAGCTTGATGTACATTGTTTGGCCCATTTCTTAAAAAGTTTTAAGTTTTTCAGATAATTGGTGATTTGACATAAACAGCCCATTTGTGTTGGTTTTATTTCCAGGAAGCCGAAGGGGTTGTGATGGGCATTCCAATGCCCGGGCATCCGGTGACTAGCCAAGAAGAGAATAGTGTACTTCAGGATTGCAGACGACTGCAAGATTTAATTGATTCTCACGATGCTATTTTCTTATTGACTGATACTAGGGAAAGTCGATGGCTCCCAACTCTTCTCAGTGCAAATTCTAACAAGGTTGATGTCTTCTTTTCATTTCTTGAATGACCCTTTTACTGTGAAGTTTTACATCAAATTACACCATATTGCTTAGTGATCCCAACTCCAAATAGTTTGTTGGGAAGCTGTTAATGGAAGGTTCTTAAATTCGCTTATTAACTGATGTTCTTATATTTACTTATGTACTTCATTGTCAGATTACTATCACTGCAGCTTTAGGGTTCGATAGCTTCTTGGTTATGCGTCATGGTGCTGGTCCTATTAGCACTGTTAACAACTCTAATGCTGAAGATATGGGCAATTTGTCTGCTGAAATGGGAAACTTCTCCCTGATGGATGGAGATAGAGAACAAAGATTGGGTTGTTACTTTTGCAATGACGTGGTCGCCCCAGTTGATGTAATTTTTAAACTGACATCAGACAATATTCAATTTCTGACCCTCAACCAGTTCAAGTGTATACACTCACGTATAAATATAAGTTCTGACTGCTATTTGTTTGTGCAGTCAACTGCCAACCGCACTTTGGACCAACAATGCACAGTTACGCGTCCAGGGCTTGCACCTATAGCCTCGGCACTTGCTGTTGAACTTTTAGTGGGCATTCTGCATCACCCTCATGGGTAAAAGCTTGTAACTGTGATAATAAAGCTTAGTTCTTTGCTCATTTTTCTGTGTTTGGAGAAGAATAGTGGATGGAGGAGTTTCCGCTGTTTGGAACTCATGGATGGGAAGGGGAAACAAGATAAAGGAAAACCACCAGGATAGTCCAGCAGTTTTAAGGTTGTCACTGAGACCAACCTTCAACTGCAGTTTTAAGGTTGTCACTCAGACCAACCATAACCCCGGAGGTCATGTGTTCAACTCCCACTGGCAACGTATTGACTTGCATAAACATTGCTTGTGGGTGGTTGCAACTACAGTGTGTACCCTGGTAGGTCTGACGTGCTTTACGTAAGGAGGGAAGGGAAGTAAGTTTCCACTTGTTTGTCATTGAATTTTCTTCTTTTCAATTGGAATCCAAACAGGGCAGGAAGGAAAGCCAGTAAAAATTCCCACTCATTTTCTTCTTCTTTCCTTTCTCCTTCATCCTGGAAGCTCCAATCACGCCCTTAATTTAGGTTTCATTTCCGAGTCCTGGTCTGTCTTCTCATTATTGTCCCCTACAGGATATATGCCAAAGCTGAGTTTGCCAACTCAAATGATACTGGAAGCACTGAGCAACCTCTTGGTATTTTACCGCATCAAATTCGTGGATCGCTCTCACAGTTCTCTCAGATGACACTTGTGGGCCACTCATCGAATAGTTGTACTGCCTGTTGCACCACTGTGAGTTTCTGGTACCATGAAATTGCGATGAAGTAACTATTTTATTTTTCTTCTTATTTTCCCTTTTGTTTTCAATATGTTTAGGTGGTATCAGAGTATAGAAAAAGGGGGATGGATTTTGTTCTTCAAGCCATTAATCATCCAACCTATCTGGAGGATCTCACTGGACTAACTGAGCTGATGAAGTCGGCCAGCTCTTTTCAGATGGACTGGGATAATGAGATGGATGATGATGACGATGATTGTATACAAATCTAGCTCTATTATTTTCTTCAAACGCAAAACCTCAATACTATCTACTGTTATAATACCTTGCCACTTGTACAGAAACTGAAGAATTCACATGGTTTATTATTTCCACTCCACCTGTGATTTAGGGATTCTTTCTTGGATCGTACACGAGATAAATTAGTATGTATGGTGAAGTGGGATTTGGGGGAGTTGTAGTGCTGTGTACCTTACCTGTAGTGCACGTGTAATGCAAGTAAAATGACATAATTTTGTTCTCAAAACTATATCGTTCTGATCTCTATGTATTTTGATAATAATTCACGTGATAAAATAAAACGATGTAGTTTTAAGGACAAAACGGACAAAATTATATTGTTTTATTTGCAATACACGCGCACTACAGAAAAGTGCATTACAACCTCCTGAATCGGGTAAAGTGATTGCAGTCTAGCATTTGCAGTATTATTAGGGGGATGGTACAGAAATTTTTCCATTATATTTTGATGAATTAAAATGGTATGCTTTTCAAGGATGTAAGCTCTCACCCTTTTTGGTGCAAGTTCCTGAAAAAAAAAAAACTACAGAATAACAAAACTTTGGAAATTTTCTATCAGCTGCTCTTCTGAATAATTCAGGTTCTAGCTTCTCATTTTTCTGCCTATTATGATGCCGACTCTTGCTATAAGGTAACCTGTACAGAGTTATCCAAGTGGTGTTGAAGATACATTTTAACCATTAAAATTAACGGTTGAGATTAAAATATATTTTTTCATCCCTCTCTTTTTTTACACATTAACTCTCTTTCCTCTCCCCACACCTTCCCCTTCCTATTTCTGTCGAACGCAACTGAAGACAAACCTTCTCCAGATAATCAAATTCCGGCAAGTACTCCTTGAAATAACCACCGCTTGAGGTGGATAAATCAGTTTTAGATATGTACTTACTGTGCATTCTTTCTTGTTCTACTTGATATGATTTTGAAAATGGGTCTTCTTTTGTCACTTCTGAAATTTAAAAGGAATTGATCTTAATTTTGGCAAAATGGTATTTATCACGCATATATAAGAATACTGAATTTGTGAAAAATAACAGTACAAATTAAAACTACAATCAAGTAAATTAATAAATTCTCGTACTAAATATTTTTGAGATTTTTTTTTTCAAATTTCAAAGTTGTGTTGAAAAATGATTTCCCCATGAAAAAGTAAACAGAGACAACAATAAAGATATAGTGAGGTTGTAGATGACCTAAGAAGTTACTTAATTTCAAAGTAGCCTAATTTGGCTTTGCACTTTAACAAATGCTGGAGTTGAAATCTTGAAAAAATTAACTTTGCACTTTTACAATAAAAATACAGCGGGGTGAAATCTGGCTTTTCTCTAAGAGTGTTCGCCGTTGGCAGAGTTGGATTTATTAGAGTTGGGATTACATTTCCCTAAAAATCTCCGGTTATTATGGAATTAACTGTGTGAGCAATGGCATAGTTGTATTTATATATGAGTAATGTTACACAGACAACTTTAATACACAAATCTAAGTAAAGATGTATTGGGAACCATTTTATACACATGGGGCCTTCTCAAATTAGTAAGTTTCACGTGCATATAACGATTACAGACACATATATTTGAATTTGTAGATTAAATTATGTTCCTAAACTTTCTCTTTACATATATTCATTTAGCTATTTGTCAAAAAAAATTAGGAAATTTTTCTGAACTTATTTGGGAAATTTTTTTTAAACATTTTTACTCTTTTTTCAAATTATATTAATTTCTCTAAAAAAAAAAAGAAAAAACACTTCAAAAATACCAAAAAAATTTAACTCCTAAATTTACTCTATTTAGGTTGTAACTGTTAACATAATGCAATACAAGTCAATATCACTTTATCAACTTCCTTATGGCACAAAAGGCTTGAACATCCAAGTGTTCCTTTAATGACACATTTAATGCATACTTTGACTCCCATTGTGAAGGTGGATTCTGGATAGTGTGATGCATGTAACACTACTAAAAGTCACAAATTGTAGGAATTGTGTCCGGTCATGTAACTTTATATTTACTTTAATTGAGAATTTTGAGGAATTGAGGGAAAAATTGTAATTTTTTAAATGTAATAGACTGAATTTGGAATGAGAATAAGATTTGATTTCAGATAGTCATAGTTCGTGCGTGAGGGGGTTAAAGTGTACTTCGCCCAGTATTTATTATATAATTTGTGAATTAATTCCTCATTAGGATTTTGATAGAGCTGATATTGAATATTCAGAGAGAAAATCCTAAAGAGAGAGAGAGCGAGAGAGAGAGAGAGAGAGAGAGAGAGAGAGTTTTCTAAAATATTCACGAGTGTTTGTTCAAGTGCGAGTGCAAATTCCTCTAGATTCTCGAATAATGCAACGGAGAAGCATCAAATCGGGTGTTGAAGTAGAGATTGAGCCGAGTGTTGGGGTGTTCGCAGGCGAATTGGCTTTCGGGTGCCGAAAGCCAAACCCAAATGATAAGAAGCATGCAACGAAATATATGACAGATAAAACAACATCAAAATAAAACCGAATAGTAAAGTTACAAGTAGGTATGTTATACTCTTGTTCTTTAATGTTTATATGAATACCACTCGGGAATTCCAAATTTTATCAACTTATCTAATATAGATAGAGCAACTAGTCCTTACATATTTTAGGCCTGTAGTCTAAGGTTATATTTTCGACTTGAATACTGACCTGACAAAGAAAGACTCTTCTATCATTCATTCAGGCCAATAACCACCTCACCCTAGCTAGATCCGACCAAACATGACAACATCGGTGTTATGTACCGACGAACCTTAGCTACTTCTCCTCTATTGGCTTAAGGACGCCAGGACTCTGGTCATCACTCACTTCGGAGTTCGAAGCTGCTATTGTAAACATTCCCGAAGTCATCCTCAATCATCTCCAACAATTCCTAGTTGGAGTCCTTAAAAATGGGACGATGCTCAATGAGACTCTAATCCACAAAATCAAATATTGCCATAACGGGTCAACCTCAATCGGTTCTTTCCATTTACGTATACTTATTTTTTTTTACACAATTTCACTACATACAATATACATCCAACACCCTCCACTTTCTTATTCAAGTGACATTTTAACTGGTGTCCCTAACATTCTTTCTATGTTTTTTCCAAACGCCTAAATATGTAGTTATGTCTATACTACGAAAATTCAAGCAGCACGATAGCTGTACTAATACCATTCTACATAACATCGGGCAACACAATAGATGTACCATAACCATTTACATAGAATCCTGCAGCACGATGGCTATACCTGAAACTTCCAAAAAGTCCAACATTTCAGAATTTAGGATTACCACCAACAACTTACGCTAACTAAAATTTCAACAACAACTATGCAATAAAGTCCATAACAACAAATAAATATCAAGGCTTGGTCACTATAACACTCCATGTATACCATTAATCTAATAACTATGTTGGAGTCTAATCACATGGCCTCAAATACTTAAGCCCAAGTTATGAACAGTAATATATATGACTTATTTATATACCCAAGATCACTTGTGTAGAATTTCAATGTGGGACAGAATGTCACAATTTCTCTATCTTTAAGATCTTGCGCCCTCACAATGAGTTGAACACTAGAGTCACCACACCCTAACTTCGGATTTGTTCTCTAGTGAGCAAACAAAGTCCCAACCCTGTACTCGATCGTGTACACGGGTCACTATGATACCATTTGTAATGCCCTCTGTATACCATTAGTCCAATAACTTTGTTGGAGTCTAACCACGTGGCCTGAATGCTTAAGCCGAAGTTATTAGTAGTAATATACATAACTCGTTATATACCCAAGATTACCCATGTAAACTTTCGATGTGGGACGGAATGCCATAGTCACACAGAACTATATTGCTCTCATAGGATCCCACGGGGATCCGTGGACATATAATAATGTTAGTGTATGTCTGTTCAGAGTGTTTATGCATTCCGAGTACGGTTACAGTATGAAACCAGTGTTTGATATGCTCGAATAATATTTTGTAAATTCTAAAAATTTCGACAAGTCGCTCGAGCGGCTAGAGATCGCTTGAGTGAGCTACGAAAATCCAGATTTTGACTTTGACTGACTTTTTTGGAAAACTACTCAAAATTTGAAAATTAGGTCAAGTGGCTTGAATGACCATAACTTGTTCGATTGAGCCTTCGTTTTTTTCAATTCTGAACCTTCTTATTTTCTAATATAAATAGAACAAAAATCGATGCTATACAAACTAGCATCACGTGTAGAACAATAAAATAAACATCCTACGGGTAGGAGGTAACATCCCTTATCTTAATCGCGGAATAGAACGAAGAACAAGGATGAAATGATAGAACTCAGATAAAAAAATGACAGAATATCACTTCTATTTACTCACGAACTCAAAATCCTTATAATTTTCTTTTCGATCTTACTAATTTCGAACTTTGTAAAAGAAATAGGAAGACGATCTAGGTTTTTATAACCAATAGACCTCATAATATGTGCAATAAAAAATCATAACAAACCCATTAACACCATTACTCGGTCATGAATACCAAAACCCTAACAGTTCTAAAGTCCAAAATTTCAAAAAATTACTCGAGCGGTCTATAGTTTGCTCGAGCGAGCTCTAAAAATAAATATTTTGAATTTTAGTAATTAAATACACAGGAATAATAATTAAAAATAAATAAAATTTTTTTATTAAAGATTTGGGTTATTACAAGGTAATCCTTGGTCCATAAATGACTCTCTCCGGCGTCATTCAAGTACTATATTTTTCAATTGACATCTTTATCTTTTGAAACAGACTACAGTCCACAAAAGCATCATATGTTTCATACTAACATTCTTTTAAAATTGAGCTTATAAAGAAAATTATCTTCTGTATAGGTATGATTGATGTTTAGTAATTTTTTATATAATCTTTTCTTAAATTTTTGGAAGAAAACATTCCTCTTGACGAGACAAATTATAACATATAAAAATATTACAGTTGAAAAAAATAAGATAAGACGATTCTAAAGATATTAAAGACAATAAAAGCTTATCTTCTTTAAAGTTTTTTGTGTTTAGGAAATGTTTTTGAACTTCTAGTTATAATTTGTTACTTGACAAATAATTAATCCTAAAAGATTGAGGTGAAGTTTAATTTGTGAAGGTTTTTAAACATGAAAAAAGTTCAAAGAACATAATTTTTTGTTTTGTTTTTAATATCTTTAGGATTGTTTTATTTAATTTTTTTTAAATTTAATTATATTTTTATATTTTTTATTTGTCTCGTCGAGAAAAATATTTCTTCTATCAATTTGAGGAAATATTATAAAAAATTACCAAGCATCAATCACACCCCTACATATGATATTTTTCTTGATTAGCTAAATTTCTAAAAATGTAAGAATATCATAATATGATGCTTTTGTGGACTGTAATCTGTTTAGAAAGGTAAGTCGTTGATGGAAAAATATAATTTATTTGCTTGATACATTTTATTTTGTAAAAAATAGTATTGTATAAAGGGGGATGATTTTTATTTGTTAATAAACCTAGAAACTTTTTTATGCTATTTTTCTAGACATTCTCTGAGAAGGAATTATTTATTATTTTGGTATTTTGTGATACATTTTTTTAATTGATGAGAAATGCAGAAAGAAGATGATAACACTTGAATGCTGCTGATTCAGCGACCGAGAGCTGACTGGCATCAAAACTAGGGATGACAATCCTCAACCCGTTTCTTATAAGCCGTAGCGGTTATTGACGGAGTATAAGAAACGACGTCGCTAGAATCTTTCTGATGCTAAGTGGTTTGGCAGGCCCGGGTTCAAATCTCCGGAGTATCTCTACAGACTCCGTAAACCTCCTCCTCTCTCTCCCTCCCTTGATGCCGAACAGACCCGGGATTTCTTCTGTGTGTGTGTGTGTTTGTTGGGTAAGAGCATCTACAACAACAAATAGGCAAATTAGCTTGTGAACAGTGCAAATTTTTCATTTAAACTAGTCACGTCTTTTTCAATATTTCAACAATCCTATCTATTTTACTTCTCTTTAATTAAAATAATATTTCTTTCTTTTTTTTCCTTTAAAATATATTTTTTAAACATCACTAATTTTTCAACACTTTGACTAAAATAGTATTTTTTTTCTTTTTGCTCATGAACAGTAGCTAGGTAAATATAACTAGCTACTGTAGCAAAATTAAAATAAAGAGTGTTATAGCTAGTTTGTTGGAGGAAATTTTTTATATTTTACTTATCTATTTTAGCTAAAAAGGTACAAATTGCTAGTTTGCTGGGTTGCTCTAGGAGGAGTCTAGAGGCGATTGCATAGTTTATATAGAGGAGAAGAGGAGAGAAGAGGAAGAGAGGGAGGAAAATATAAATGTAATACAAAAACGAAAACAAATTAGCAAAATACTCTAGTT
>JABCMJ010000719.1:0-11870 GCA_014822125.1 Arbutus unedo
TGAATTCTTGGTTGAGTTATAAAAGGGAAGATGTTGTTACCTAAAATCTAGGATGGAAAGATTCCACGGATCTAGCCTACTTTCTTAATCAACAGTTTCCTATTTTAGTTCAATTTGCAGCTTTAGATATTCCTCAACCAATCAAATCAAGGGTTAGCGTCCGAAACGCTACAACTCCAAGTCTCGTGATTTCCCTTCCTACTGTTCTTCGTGGATCGATACTCTATCTTGCCGCTTTACTGGTTTTCTACATTCTAAAGGCAAAGATCAGTTTTACATAATTAAAATATTGATTTGGCCGGCGCATCAGCGACACTTTTGCCGGTTGATCATGACACTCAATAGAAAAAAAGTCACTGAAAGACCAATCCACAGATATAGATATACAGTAAGTCAAATTAAAATATGACACACGTTAAAGTGTGAAAAATAAAGTCATGTAGGTTCATTATGCCATTGTTCTTTTATGTTTCTAAGAATACCCTTTTTGCCCGGTGTTCCTTCTTATCTGACTATCTATCATAGAGTACTCGGTTCATATTGACAAGCCCTAACTAAGGCAAGGCAGAGACCTTCTACTGTTTACTCGAGTCAACACCTACTTCACTCTAACTAAACCTGACCGATAATGTGGCTTCGTTGAGTCAGGTACCAATGATCCGTAGTCACTTCCCCTTTACAGCCTCAAGGTCACCCAAGACAAGGCCATCACTCGTTCAGGGCCTAAAACTGTTGACGTAGATGCACCCCGAAGTCATATCCAACCGAATATACCAATCTTCTAATTGGGGTCCTTAATGAATGGGATGATGCCTGGTGGGACTCAAACCCACACGGAATAACACTTGGCACGACGGCCAGAAACACAACACTAGGTATGATGGCCAACAATACTTTGCATAACGGCCACCAATTCTATTTATCCAATTAACAAACCTACTTGTTCACTATATGTTCCACTAATTATAATGATCACCTAACGTTTTCCATTGCCATGTTGAGGTGGCATTCGAACTAGTGTCCCTAATCGTGTATTCTAGATTTTTACACAATCACCAAGTCATGCTTTTAATCCATTTCTATCAGTCTAACACTTTGTTTACACACGCGCTAATCCATCAGCATGATGGCCACGATAAACCACAATTGGCACGACGGCCCATTACTACTCAACCATTGGCTTGATGGCTATAGCAACATGTATCGACTTATCACCACTTCATAACTTTTAGTTAGCATGATGGCTCCCTTACTTCAATTCTTTCAGTTTCCCCTAACTTAGTCTACTATAACTGAAATCACATCACAAGCCATATATGTCACCAACTCATGAATAACCACTTTAAACACATAAGTCTACGGTCAAAGTTGGTCAAACCTTCACAATGAGTCCCACAGGGACCCATGAACATACAAAATATGTTCGTGGATACTTGTGTTGTGTGTACATGCCAAACAGTGTTGAAAATGGTTGGAATCTACTGCCCGAAGGTCGAACAACAAACTGGCAACATTCTTTATTTTGGTAGGTCGCTGAGCGGCCTAGAGCTCGCCCGAGCGGTCTATCTAGTTTTCAGGTTCTGATTTCTGATTTCAAAATCTCCAGAATCTATATAACAAATCGCTTGAGCGGCGCCTTCTTTTCTAGCAGATTCTGATTTTCTGCTACTGTTCATACTGTGCTCGATCAAACTCTAAATCATGCTTCTGACATCACAAACAGATTTTAAATACGAAATTAGAAACTTTACACAACTTAAATCAATAACCCTCCATCAATTTCATGATTTGTAAACCGAATAGACTGATTTCATGCTTAAACATAAAACAAAACTAATCTTTAAAAACATAAATCCTAGTTCAAGCATTTCTACGAATTAAACATTACACATACTGTAATCTAGTGATCCGAGGTTAGCAGTAGATTCCCCTACCTTAACTCCAGCAGATTAGCTACGAAACAAGTCGTACATCAATAGATTATGGATGATTAGAGCCTCCACCTCAAGAACACTCACTTTCTCTCTCTAAAACCTCTCTGATTCAGTATATAAAAATTCGTTTAACCATATCATAACCCCTAGCCTCATTTATATAATGATTCTCAACATTAATCACTGGCCACAAAACGCTCACCTACCATAAATGCAAAATCGCAGCAACTGTTGAGATCTGAAATTCAAGCAGGTTGCTCGAATGGCCTCGAGCTTGCTTGATTGGTCTACAAATACAAAGGTTGCTCGAGCTCCCTAGAACTCACTCGAGCAGTCTCCCAATAACAAAGCCGAATTAAAAATTAAAACTGTTAATAAAAAAATCATTTTTATTAATTAAGAATTAATTAAAAACTTAGGGTTATTACAATTAGGCATGATCTTTTGTTCATAATCTATGTTGCTACTATATTATTTATCTTTAGCTAGAGCTATGGTTTGTAATGGTATTTTTATTGGCGTTTTAATCTATTTTATTTATCAAAAATTTAAAAAGATTTTGTAATTTTTGTTATAAAAAAATCAAAAGGATTTTTATTTTTGGTTCTTGAGTATGATCTTGGCATACTATAGTCTTCATTGATGCATATATAGTTGCTAGTTCTTTATAAGAAGGAACATTATTACTTTTTTGTGTATATTATTCTCTCTACATGTAAAAAATTTGAGTGTTATATGGCATGATTTTTGATATTTTGATACACAATTATTCATGTATATGATCGCTCGTTTCTTAGTTAGCTAGTTCTCATGAACACAGTCTATTACTTTTGATTTACCTTTTGAGATTGACCACAGTTGGAATTCCAAACGTGATGTTGAATTCCATCCACTACCACTTGCTTTAAGTATCCATCTCTCCCCTCTCATGTGGTCAATTGATTGACTTAAGAAAGGGCTAAGAGAAGTGCATGAGAGCTTCCAACTTGATTCGCTCAATATATAGTAGTCGTTAATCTTGGTATTTATGAAGATGACTACTGCTCTCAATAGTATGAAAGTCGTAAATGAAAGTGCAAAACAAATTACAAAAGAGCCATATTTAAAAAAAGTAAGTGCCAAGGAAAATTCTTGGCATATAAAGAGTTTCTTTTTTAGGGGGGAGTTCCACAAGTACTTGTCAACAATAATCATTGAGGACGTAACGTGGTTTGACTTCTCGAGGAGTCTTTCAATGTGCCTATTGTTCATGAGAATCAAGGTCCTAAATTGAGTGCTTAGCTTAAAATTCTTGTCAATGATGCACACACTCATGTTTTCACTTGTCAATGATCATGGTGTGTGTGGCATTCTAATCTTTCTATTGCAGGTGTCCGATTGAGCATATACACGACACTTGTAATGTTCTTTTTTATTGATTCCTATAGCATAATACTTGCTTGATGTTGCTTGCTTGCTTTTGCTGCTTGACACCTCTGGGAATCATTGGTTCATTTGGTTGTAATTGAGTTGTGTTTATGTTAGTTTAATATTTTGATATTAATATAGTTGTCTTGATATACTCTTCATGTGCTATATATCAGTTTTATTGCTTATTGCGTCCTATTCATCCTTTGTCATTTCATGACAAAATAGGGGCTAGGTTTATTGTTGTTCTAACATGTTTGAATGTTGAGCTTTTGATCGCTTTCTCCAGAAAACTCTTACATAAGGGATAGAGTTTTCTTCGAGTGTGTTTTGTCATGAAAGTGCCGAAAGAAAAAATTATAAACTCTAAACAACTTAGCTCCTTTGTTTTGGCAATTCTATTAGCAAAACACACAACCATTGTGTCCCACATTTATTGAGTTGTAATTTATTGTATCTTCCTTTGAGTTTAGAGAGTTTGTATAGGATTTGTAGAAAGAAATCATTTGTTAAATATGTAATGAGTGGATGAGTAATTAGGTTATTTAGTTTAAAGGGTTTGTATATCATTTTATCATCAATCAAATTGGGGCCGCGACCAGAAGTTATAAATTAGCGGGATCTTCATATTTTAACCTACCCAGCGTCGTAATATCTCTCTCCCTTGTGCAAAAACTAGTGTCCCTAAACATCTATAGAGAGATTTGAGAGTATTTTCTTTGATGATTCTTGAGATTAACTTAGATCTATGAATCTTGAAGCGTATTGAAGATCTCCAAGCGAGTTTCATTTCTCTTCTACTTTGATTTGAAGAAAGTCCAAGGGTGAGAACCTAGGAAATGCAAAGTCCGCTAGATCTCCAAGAGGCAAATGAAAGGCTTCTGGATTCAAGATAGTGACGGCCAAGCACTGGGTGTGGTGAACAAGAATTCGACAAGCTAGTAGATGTCAAGTTTGAGGATTCAAATCGTGTCACTACACATTTAGTATAGTGCATTAATTTATTTATGTGGTTTTTACCCATTTAAAGATTTTTCACGAATATCGTTTGTTCATGTTTTGATTTTTTTTTTTTTTCGTGCTTGGGTTACACATATTGATTGGCATAACTTAGGCAATCTATGATTTTTCAAAACACATGCGCAAATAAGGACGCATTTTCTTATTACTACTTCTTAATTTTATCCTTTTGACTAGTAATAGGAAAAACGTTACATGATTTGCTTTTACGTATTAACCCTGTTACAAGAAAATTTTGATCCCACTCCAGCTCAGCACCTATTATAACAATTAACAAAGATTTATCATATAGGTTAAGGACTTGAGATGAGTTTAACGTTTAACTGAGTGCAAAAGAATGTTACATGAATCATAATCAATCTTAAGGATTGGTCCAGTGATTAAGACTTTAAATTTATGATTTCTTCTCTTTTAAAGTCTTAGGTTTGAAGTTTCTAAGGTATTATTAACTTTTATGAGACCAGACTAATAAAAATGATTTTAATTGGGTCACTGCTAATAGACAGTAAAATTGATCCTTCAAATTTTAATAGAGATATGCGTAAACTGATTTGAATACTCAAAATTATAAAAAAAAAAAAAAACAGTAATAATAATCATAATCAGCTTAGGAAAAGAATACGACACAACTACAACTCCGACCAACCCACCAACCCCACTTTAATTCCATTATTATATAGGCTCTCTAGATCTCTTTCTTTTTTTCAATAGGCAAAGAATGGTATCTTCTTTTTGGTGTGTCTTGAGGGTTGCTCCTGCCTTTCTATGTGTCACTTGCTCAGTCATTTGAGAAAGATAGTGGCCGAGACTCTGTCGTTTGTTTGCTTCTATAATAATATTTGAAAATGCTCTGTCGACGATGGTGGTGGCACTATCATTGAAAGTTCATGCATGCATACTTTTGTTGTACTAGTAATTAGTTACAAATCTTCTCTAATACGTGTTAGACAAGGAAAATTTGGAGGAAAGTGTGTTTGACCCCAAAAATTGAAAAATTAGCATTCGTTAACAACTTATTAGCGGGATTAATTTCATGACGATTAGCGTACTTGGAATAATCACAGTTGAATATCATCTAGTGTGCATGCTTTACACAAAAATACCATCATAGACTATTCTTCTTGTATTTCTCGGGACAATCTTATTTTAAACTTGGTTTTTGTAGTGACAAAAAGTATTAAAATACCATGTAGCGGTATCCTACTAAATAATTATTAGTAAAAGAGACACGAAGAATTTCTCTTTTATTTCACAACCATCCCTCACCACTTCACGCACGTGTGTACACACACATAAAAAATGAATTATCTGTGTTTTCATTTTTTGCGTGTGTCGTGCGCGCCAAATGTCAGTACTACATAGAGTTACTTTTAGGGTGATGTAACTTTAATTATGCTTCTTGTTTTTTTCTTCTTCTCATTATTTTTCTTTCTTCTTTTTTGCTAATATCTTCCTCGAGTTTGGTGATTTGGCTTTCTAAGATTCTTGTGGACATTAGAATGAATTATTTACCCTTAAAAAAGTCATTTTTTGACTAATTGATTTTGTTGTTTAGTTAAGGAGAAATCACAGATCTTATGCCTAATTAACTCTCTCTCTCTCTCTCTCTCTCTCTCTCTATATATATATATATATATATATATATATATATATTCAAGATATCAGACTAATTTATGTGTACCTTGTTTTAAACTTAGAAAATCAATCCTTATTTTTTTATAGACGAGGTATTCGACCGGCTTTGAAATTACTCTCAACCTATTGACGACTAGTCCTCAGGTGACCAATGACACTGCCCACTTGCAGGGGTCTCATTTTAAGTCAGGGCATTGCCTTATATAGACTAGTTCTGTAAGAGTTAATAATACCTAAGAGATTTTGAACCTAAGAACTAAGAGGAAGCATATCACTAAGTCTCATGTCTTAACCACTAGACCAATCTCTTGGGGTTAACTTAGAAAATCAATCTTACCATCTATTAGTAAGTGACGCAATTAAATGCGGATCAGTGTTCTAAATAAAGTCGCATATGAAGTGATAGAACTGAAAGTCAATACGATCTAAAAGATTTTGAACTTGAAATTAGAGAGTAAATATACCTATAAATCTCAAACGTTGAGATTGTTTGGGGCCAGCAGATTTTTAGTATGACTGCTTTTGGTCTTTCTTGAATCTAATCATGAGATGCTCTAATTTAAAATGGAGTAATTATTAAAGCATCAGTTAGAAAGGTTACTTTAAATAGAAATCAAATATTTGGCCAGTTGAAGGAAGAATAAGTTCCCTTTCTTTAATTGTGGCACACAAACATGTTTTTCCTTTCAATAGGAAATCTATCAACCTGTTATATATACTATATATATATATATATTACGCATGTCTATTAATAACGTTGCGTCTTCTTCTCGTTTTCTTGGCAAGAATATTAGAAAAATAGCACAAAAAATTATTCTTGTCACCGAATACGAAATTAAGCATCTATTTTTTACCAGTTTATATTTTACACAAAAACAAACTTCTCTTCAGACCATCTTTTCAAGAATCCTGTTCGACAACTATGAATCCATTTCGGTTCATTTTGATAATATCAATTGTTTATCTTGTTGGACTCATTAAGTAGATTATAAAAAAACAATAATGAATTAATCGAATAATAACACTCACAAAATGTAATCACCGCATTGGTCATCCTAAAATTAGATATTCATTGTCAACATTATAGTTGTCATCTATTTTATAGACAAATGTGTTGAAAAAATAGTTTTTAGAGATGTTTGTGTGACACTCAGTCAGTGTCACGCCCTCATTTTCTAACATATTATTGTTATAGCTTATATCATAAACAAAATTTCACAATGCCCAATAATCAACCCAATATCCCAAATCATTTTGTGATACACCATACCATCAAAAATCACGTTTAAGTATGTTACATTAAAGTAGGCAAATTTTTGGTCCGTTATATATATCAAAATAGATTATCAAAATTAAATATTTACATTTTCTTTCAAACACATAAAAAATGATCGATAACAAATTAGTTTACATCTCTATCTCCTACCAAGTCTTCAAAACATGCATCACTCGTGCTTCATGCACACCATCTGAAACAACACTTGTAAAATAATAGGGTGACCTATAGTAGGAAGGTTTATACATATGACATGTGACATGATCTAAAATGACATATGATATGATCAATAAACAAGTATGAGCTTATACGAATTATAAGATAGACATAAACGATATATTCAACCATCTTACAATACCGTTCCATTGTTCAGTGAGCCATTTCTCAATATTAATTCTTTCTCTATTAACCGTTTCATAATACCAGGTCATTACTCATTGACCATTACATTGTACCAGTACATTAGCTATAACACAATTCATGAATTCGCAGCAGTGGGTCACTATCTACTGTCAATCTAACTCTCATATCCTTACGTACGCACATATAGTTATCCCTCACATTCCACGTCTCATAAGTATACTCATGTTCTTCATCAAGCAACAATCATCATATTTCAATTTAACAAAGTCACCCAAAATTCTCATAATTTGTCCAAACTCTTAACAATCTATGACATTGATTTTGTATCTAATGAACTATTTGATCGATACTCAACTCACACGAGTCATTTTGTTTTTCTCATCATGGTTTATTCGTAATTGCTATCAGTTCACCCAATGATAGCTAACCACAACATTGTCAATCCTGACACATTCACGAAGAAGACAGTACACCACCTTATTTCCTAACACGCTCCATAAGAGGCTATCAATATCATTCATTTTCACACTTTATCCACCCAAAAATGTATGTCCACTTCAAACATAAGACCCAAAATATCATACAGGCAAGATCCCAAGGGAAAAGCAAAAATCAATTGAGGACAACATTAAATATCTTTACAATAATTATTCATAATCTCTTAATTCATTTAATTCATACCATGACTCATGTGCGTTATCAACATATTTTCATTAGGTGTCAAGTTGTTGTACCTAACTTTCTCCCGAATGAGACCAATCTACATCATTCCTAGTACTCACATGAGGGGACCTAGTACACTCCTAGTATACCCTAAGGAACCCAGTATATTTTTACTTCCCATTCCTAGCACTTCCGAGAGGACGTCCAGTTCACATCACTCTTAGCATATCCGAAAGAGTCTAGTTCAATACTCACATATATCACGTGCCTCATAAGGATCATCTCGTATCACATCGGTGTTCACACATGTCATGTGTTACATAACTATTTCTCAATTTTATTTAAACCACATATACCATAGGTTCCATGAATCTTCTTACACATAATCTATCATTCTCGTAACCCTCATAATTTACATTCGTTATTTTCGTTCAACAACGTATCAAAAAGACAATCTATGTTCCATCATGACGCATCATACAATCTTCATTCACAATATACCATAGAGTTCTACACAATCCCAACAATCAATGGAAAGTTAACAATTTGGTCACAAGAGCAATAAACACTTTAGCGTATACATGAATTAAACAATGGAGGCAAGTGAATAACTCTCTGTCAACGTGTCATTTATCAATTAATACACGTCAACTCAACGCCAATGTATCTCGTAACAATTACCATTCATCATAATGTCATATCTAACTTGTATTAATCTTAATCATCATGTGAAAATGATAATTTAACAGTTCTTATTATCAGTTCTTGGTCCACATCTCACGTCTCATGTCCATTTTCACTCCTAACATGTAAGGACCCGCCCTATTTTAATGTTTAAAAATATTTTACGGTGAATAAAATGGGTATCGATACGGATTGAACGAAATGAATGATGATTTGGATGGGTTTTGACGAAGAGGGGAAGGGTAAATAAATAAATAAAAAAAAGAAGACAAAATGAAATTTTGGTTAGTGGGTTCGTATGACTGGTCACGCGGACGCGTGCCTTTCCGGTGACTTGTCATGCGGGTGTTAGTTTTTTTAATCTTTTGGTCAGTAGCACCCTGGTGACTGGTTGCGGCCCCTTGCCTTTTTTCGTGACCGGTCACGCGTGTAGACGCGTACATTTAAAAGTGACGAACCAAAATTTTTTGTACACAACCCGTACACCCCAAATCAGATTTTTCTTCCATTCTCTCTCTAGAAAATCCCCATTTCTCATGTTTTCACCCCAAAATACTTGATCAAACCACATTATCTCTCAAATTTCTCCAATGATCCTTCATTTTTTCTTTGATTTCACGCTTTTGGAGGTGAGTTTTGCTTGGAGAGGACTTGGTTGATCATCCCTCCACCATTAAAGTTAGGGCTTCACCATTTGAGCTCAAAACTTAGATTTTTCTTCTTGAGGTAGGGATTTTCTTGCATCTCTTACTTGATTATGACTTGTTATTGGTGTATTGAGCATTTACCCTTTGTATTAAGGGTTTGACTACGTTTGAGTAAGTATTGGGTTTCTTTAGCTTAAAGGATTATCATGTTGGGTGCTAGATTCCATGTTTATCACTTGGAAGAGTTGTAGTATGGTTTCCTTTAGTAGAAATTATGCATTGTACCATTTGGTCCTAAGTTACGATCGACACATTGAAATAATGAGAATAATTTACGACTCGTATGGTGTGTGAACACATTAGCCGACGAAATATTGTGGACTAGAGTCTCCGATGAGAAGGCTAGGAATGTTGTGAACCAGACTCCCCGATGGGAATGCTAGGGATATTGTGAACTAGACTTCCGATGAAAATGTTAGGAATATTGTGGACTAGATTTTCCGACGGGATGGCTAGGAAATGAGACTAGAATTCTACAAGAGTGCTCGGCATGAGATATCGATATTGTGGATCCAAATGTGTTACTTGATGATGATGAGAACAAATATGTGAAATGAGCTTTCGATGAGCGGGTTCCAATTTGGAAAAATGATTCGGTTGGAACTTAACGTATCTTTCAATAATTCATTGAAGTAATGTGTTGTGATTTACCATATATGTCATGACGTTTCATGTTCATGCAAGATTTGCATAGAATTTCTCTATTGGGCTCGTTAGCTCAACCCTTATTTGTTTTTCATATCCAGTTCCTGACGTTTAGCTCAAAGTTGGCATGGAGGACTTGGATTTTTGCATGGCATTTTATGAGTCGCATTCGTGGAGTTATTTGACATCTTTCAATCTATATTTTTGAAATAAAGATGTAATATAACTCTAGTTGATTTGAATGTCCTAATTCGGATGTAATATTTTGAAACTGACTTTTGTAAACTGCTAGAACTTGGAATACTGTGACTTATGATTGAAGACCTATTTTGGGTATTTGGTGAGAACTACGAGGATTTTTCTATAATTGGATGTATTAATAGTAGGTTGAAAATTTGGGGCGTGACATAACCCTCGCTTAATAGTGGCTAGACAAGCCATACATTTACTAGCACGATTTCTCGAGGGAGCTAGAGTAGTTCTCATATGTTCCATTTAATTTCAATAATCTACACCGGCGCCACACCCAAAGGTGGACAAATTAGATATATTATCTTACTAGCACGATAAACTAGATATATCATCATTTCGCAAGATCCATTCAAACTCATTTGTCAATGATGGCACTTCACCCGAAGGTGGTCAAACAAAATCTATCATCTTACTAGCACGATTCCATTAGGAAGCTGGCCAACTTTCATAACTAGCGTCACTCCCTAAAAGTGGCTAGTATTGGTTCATAGAATTAGCACCACTCCCCTAAGGAGACTAGCATCGGTTCATATGTCAATTTCTTTATTCTTTACTAACATATCTCCTCACGGAGGCTAGACCATATCACTAACACATCTCCATAAGGAGGCTAGACCATTACGCATTATGGCGAATGCGTAAGAAATCGTAATTTCACCATATGTATGTTTCACAGCTTACAACATCACAACTTTCCAACTAACACCCATCATTCCCGAGGTTTATATGTAGCGGACATAGTCCTACTCCTCATGTCACGACTCATATTCACTCTCTGACCTTACATTAAGGTTACACTTTGACAACATACATGAGTAAACCCAATCCTAGGAAATAGGGGAAATCCGTACAAAGAAGGAAAAACATGATAAATCAACACCCAATCAACTACTTGATCAACAAAAAGGGAAAAAATTCACAACGTGTCCAAAAAGGGTCAAAACTCCAAATAATGACAAAAATCGTAGAAATGGGTGAAAACAAGTCATATATCCAAGGATCAAAGAGCAAACATTCCTACCTCAAGTGATTTGCTCCAAAGCTCGAGTTACAAGAACTTGAGCTCTAATGGTGATGAGAAACTCCAAAGAAACCCTTCCAAGTGAAATAACTGTCTCCAACCTTAAGAGATCCACTAATCTTGAGATACTAGTAATGGATCTTGAAGAAATTTGATAGATTTGAAGTTAGATCAAAAGTTTGAAGTTGAAATTGTTGTGGAGAAGAAGACTCCTTAGAAAGAGAAGAGACAGGAAGTACTTTGGAAATAAATCTCAAGCCCTC
>JABCMJ010000725.1:0-18417 GCA_014822125.1 Arbutus unedo
TTCTCAAAAAAATACTAAAAATTTACCGTTTACTTAAAAAAATATTTCGGGATTAACCGTGATCTTGAAATATTTTGATAAAGGATTGTTGAATTATGGTAAGACATTTGTTGATTTATATTTTGTAGTTATTTTTCTTTTCTTTTTTGTTGATTGATAAAAAAAAAGTTAATAATATCTTAAATTATTAAAAAATATTCACATTCATTACATGTCCTAATGCCCCCAACTTTGGAAAATAAATTTTACCGACACCTCGCAATCGAACCCCTTTTGATCGTGCTTTCCGAATTTTATTTTTGAAAAAATGCTAAAAATTTACTGTTTACTTAAAAAATTATTTCGGGATTAACCGTAAGCTCAAAATATTTTGATAAAGAATTGTTGAATTATGTTAAGATATTTATTGATTTATATTTTGTTGTTAAAAAAATTATTTCGATAATTATTTTAAGTATTTTTTTTTTTTGCAATTTATATTTAAAGATTGAGTTTTTCCGTATTTTATCAGATAGCCTACTGTGATTTCATTCAGGATTTGGTTCTTTGGTTTCATCAATCACATGTAAAGGTTGTTATAGTTGTAAGAACACTGAAGAACTTTAGATATTGATTGTTATTGCACTTCTTTACAAGTTTTAGTAGCACCATGCTTCGATAATATTAAATTGAATTTGTTGTAATTTTATTTTTTTTTAGCTTTCGTAACTTATCTTTGTTCGTATTTCTTTTTGATTTCGAATAAAGTTGTATGATTTAACATCATGGGAATTTCAATTTTATTGAAATGAATACTTTATTAATCGATTAAATTAATTGAATTATAGTAATTCAAGAAACAAAGCAAGTTACTAACCATTTATTTTTTAAATTACATTTTTAATTAAATATAATAAAATAATAAATTTATTAATTAATTATTTCAAATTATCTAAAATTAATTATATATATTGGGTTTTGTATTTTTATATTTTATTCAATACATAATCAAATATAACACTGCACAAGGACAAAATAGTCACGATCTATTAGCCTGGGGGGTTCAAACCCTACTGCATAACAAAACCATATCCAAAATGAATCGATTACTAGTGTGAATTCCCCAAAAGATTTAAAATACTAGATTTTATACTATTTTACGAGGATGCAAAAAAATCGACCTTAGAGCATGTGGCGAGATTCACAGTACAATGTGGAGAGTTAGCTAACAGCAATTTCATAAAACTTCGCCTTTTTCCAAATTCGTTATCATGACCAACCTTTGCATGGTATACCAGTTTAAGGTCTGGTACTATCACAAGTTGGTAACAAGTGGAAGAGGCCTTCCATACTTAGTTCTTTCAAATAGAGAGGTGTTTATGACTGATTTGGTCAGGCCAAGGCAAAGAGTTGATGAAAAAGTTGCCTAATTTATTACTAGGTTCAAAAAAGCCAAGAATGGATGTAGAGTAACACTTCTTGAGGTCGCATTCGTTTGATTACCCCAAGATTATTTGGATAAAGAACTTTGAAAGAAGTTTGATTTCACAGAATTTAGGAATTTAGTAGATTTAACTTACAAAGTGTCCCACTCTGAGTCTCTAATCGAAAAAGAATTGTATCGAAATAATTCATCATATGCCACATATTATAAAGATCACAGCTATGAAATCGATACTGCTAAAATTATAGGACAAGACCCTTGTATTTGTGAGGCCTTAGTCAAGCAAGACACGACAATCGATCAATTATATAAGATGAAGAAGATTATAAAAATATATGCATTTGACGTGTCTAAAGTAGATGAAATTTTTTAGTTCTTACTATGCAAAAGAGTCATTAAACTTTTCTCCAGTCTTAAACTCCACACTTTAGAAGAAAAAAAGGGAAAGACCTATTGTAAGTGGCATGATTATTTGTCTCATTCAACTATGAATTGCAACATTTTTCGTGATAAAATATATGAACATATTAGAAATAGAATGTCGAAATTTCTTGAACGACCTATGTGAATAGACATGAATCCATTCCTGAAGATCGAAGAGGTTTCTTACAATACCATGCGATGGTTAGCATTTTTATATGTAAAACCTAAACCTATTGGTTAACCAAATGATAAAAACAGTGCTTGAGAAAGGTCTACACTCAGACACGTTCGTTGGTGTCGTCGGTGGTTATCAAAGCATCTCAAACCCATCTCTTGCGGTCTCACCTCTTCACTAATTTACATATAAAACATAATTTAAATTTTATAAAAGTAAGTTTAAAAAACTTTATTATTTACACAACTATGATCCATCTTCTATGATATGAACCTGGAGTTGAAAGACCTAAACCAAGTCCAAGGGATTGTAGCTTGGTGTTAACTTCATGTATTGACTCTCTCTTTTTCTTTTGTTCTTCTATCTTGTTTTGGTCTAGCAAAAAGAAAAACTCTAATTATTCTTCCCTATTTTCTTTCTAAAACTTTTCTACAATTTTTTCTTGAATTATTCATTTTTTAAAATATATTCTATATTAAGTCATCTTAAAAGTTATCATTGTGAAGGTGGGTGATTTTCTATTAAACGAAAAGTCAGTACCTCAATAACGACAGAAAGAATGTTCTCTCTCTCACTTTTGACACTATAATCTACAAAACAAGAGATCGTCAACGAACCCTCCTCTACTGTGATGGGAAGACACTCTGATGATTAAGTCAGAACAAAGTTCATAAGATTCTTTCAATATAATTGTGTATATGAATGTGTGTGTACCTTTCACCATGAGTGTGCATCTTTATTTGTAGGCTTTGTGACTTAATCATGTTAAATTCACTTAGATTTGTAATTCCGCTTTAGAAACAAAATAAAAGTATTTTCTGATTGATCACTAACGAGATAAATTTGGTCTGGACTCGAGTTTCATTCAATTTCAAACTCTTCATTCTAAGCTGAATTGGCCTTGGACTCCTCGGCCTTATCTGATTAGAATTTGTTCTGAGATAATCAGAATTCTGTCTTATCCTTAACACAGGACTATTAATGACCTTTCTCAAGTCGACAAATATGTGGATTGTCTTTTTCAAGTCAGCTATACTTACTTCGGTCTCAACAACATGCTCGTGTGTAAGAGCACCCTATTTGTCGAGTTGGACACCCTACTGCCGAGCTAGATTAATTGTGTAAATAAAAGCTTAATAATTGTTATTTAAATCGTATTTCCTTCAATCGCCTCTAGCTTTATTTGCTCCTTACCCCCAACTTTGAGATCAAGTATCGAATCTCATACAACAAAATGTGCAGTCTATTAGCTTGGGAGGTCCAAACATTAGTGTATATAAAATCATATCCAGAATGGATCGATCATCGGCGTGAATTCCCCAAATGATTTAAAATACAAGACTTTATATTCTGTTTTAAGGGGATAGAAGATGATCGATCTTAGAGCATGTGGTGAGATTCACTATGCAATGTGAGAGTTGGTATCACATCCCAACTTCGACGCATGAAATGAGCACAATAAAAACCAAACACGATCCCATAATAGAGAATAAAATTTCTCATAAAAGCTTAATCTCTAAAAATATCCACTATTAATTATGAAACTGTCATGAAGGAAAAACATAAATCCTACACTACTCAACAATTTTTGAAGCTCTATCTTATAGGCTCAATATCAATTCCGGTAAAATTTTTTTAACAATAAACCATAAGTCGAAACTTGTATAGGTGATAGATAAAACATGACTTAAAGATGTTCAATATACCGCATGCCAAACCCAACATGTTATCCTAATTCCCGTAAAAAGATTTTAACAACAAACCATAAGTCAAAACTCGTATAGGTGTTAGATAAAACATGACTTAAAGATGTTCAGTATACCGCATACCAAACTCAACATGTTATCGTGTCCTACAAACATGCGACAATGATAAATAATATGAAAATATATGACCCCAGTCATAACAACTGATGCATCACATTACTCCCAATATATTTTTACGATCTTTTATCGACGACAACCCATGACATCCATGAGGACCTGTATGTTTTTATGTCCTTTCACCTACGGCTATCCAAGTCGACTGTAAGACCCGATTATATGCACATGCATCTCATCTAATTATTCATTTTATATGGCATACCAAATAAATGTGATGTGGTATTAGTGACAAGATTTTTAATCTTAGTGCCATTACATTTGTTCGAGGGTAGTAAAAATAGATTATCAAAAAAAAGAACAAGAAAATCAGTTGAGTCTAATTTTTGCACATATCCAAGTCAGACACAAACCATATATCATGTTAATTGGCAAGTAGCTCAATTATTATAGTGAGTGGATTATTTATATTTTAATTTTTATAGTGCGGGCCAATATGTGTTTGTGTGCAAACTTTACCAAGTACGAATTTACACTAAATTCATACATGTCCAAGTCAGACACAAACCATATATCATGTTAATTGGCAAGTAGCTCAATTATTAGAGTGAGTGAATTATTTACATAATAATTTTTATAGTGCGGGCCAATATGTGTTTGTGTGTAAACTTTACTAACTAAGAATTTACACTAAATTCATATAAGAATGGCACCTTATATGGTGACTAAGCAGTAGGTAAAGTCCTGGGCAATGTAATAACTCTGTAATTTTTATTTATTTACATAATTAATAAATGTATTTTGGTTTAATAATTAGAATTTTTGCAATTAAAAATTAGTAGGTTGCTCGAGGAGCTCGAGGCCGTTGGAGCGACCTGTTCGAATTCCCGATTCTGTAGTTGAGATTTTTGGCGCATTGATGGTGGGAGAACATTTTCATTTAGACTTAATACGGAGGTTTATGGCGTTGATTGCTTGAATAAATCCGTATTGGTTATATAAACATAGGTTAGGTTCATTTTTGTTTATGATTTCATAATCAGTAGTTGTGCTTAGAAAATTTTTAGAGAGAGAAGTGGGAGGGAAGGGTTGTTCTTGAGTGTTCTTGGAAAGAAAGTTTATGTTCGTACGTAGATCCTTCAATCCGAGGTGATTTGCTAGCTAATTCTCAGGAGTTAAGGTAGGAAAAACCACTTCTAACCTCAGATTGCTAGATTACAGTAGCTATATGGTTTTATTTCATAGAAATGCATGAATTAGGGTTTGGTCTTCGTAATTATTAATGCATGAAATTCATTGTTATTCTAATTTGGTTTATGAAATTGATAGAGGAGTTTTGATCTTTGACTAATAAGGTCTCTGTATGCATTCTCAATTTTTGTTTTGAATCAGTAATCACAGTTTAGTGTTTTGATCATGCTTGGTTTGGTTAGAACCCTAAAAATCAGAGTTGCTGGAAAAGACAGCTCGCTCGAGCAAGCTATAGGCCGCTCAAGCGACCTACCAATTTTCTGACAGGTTCTAACTACTTTTTGAAAACAGAGAATCCAAAACACGGACTTTAGGCAAACCGTTCGAGTGACCTATGAAAATGCAGAAAGTTTGTAGGTTCTGAACGGGCTTTTCGGACAGTAAATCCAGACCTTAATCCTCACTGTTTTGTATGAACACTTAACACAAGTATCCACAAACATATTTTGTATGATCATGAGTTCTTGTGGAGCTTCGTGTGTGTGTTTGACCATATTTTGACCATGAGGTGTATAACGTTGTAAACTATGATTTAGTTTAATAATTGATTCGCGAGTACCATAAGTTGCTGTAGTTTTGATATGATCATGATGCGGGCGTCGAGCCAATGGTTGAGTAGTATTGGGTTGTCGTGCCAATTGTGGTTTAATGTGACCATTGAGCCAATGGATTAACACATGTATAGACAAATTATTAGATCGATAGTATTGGATTAAAAGCACGATCTGGTGTTTACTTGAAAACTTAGAATTCACGATTACGGACACTGGTATGAATGCTACCGTAACACGGCAACGGGGAGTATTAGGTGATCATTATAAACAGTAGAACATGTAGTGAACAAGTAGATTTGTTAATTGAAATAATGGTTAATTGGTGGCCGTCATGCCTAATGATGTGTTCTGGGCATCATCCCAAGTTTGTGTTCCATGTGGATTTGAGTCCCACCAGGTGTCGTCCCGTTTGTTAAGGACCCCAACTAGAAGATGGGTGTATTCGATTGGGGAGAAAATGGTATTCTTAGAAACTTAAAGAGTAAACGGCATAACAAAACCTATGCGATTTTATAAATGCATTTATCATTTTTCTTTTTGACTTGTTGTGTATCTATATATGTGGATTGATTTTTCAATGACTTTTTCCTACTGAGTGTCACAACTCACTTGATGCAACTTATTTGCCTTTGGTGTTTCATACAAAATGTTGTGGAGCAGTTCGAGAACCCACCCGAGTTTAAAGAAGCAGAACTAGTTGAAAAGGATCATGGCATATGTAGTTGCCTTATCCTTAGATGCTCTAGTATGTCTTATTTTGAATAAAAGAATTAATGTAATCCAAAGGGGTACTTATGTCATTATCATTCCGTACTGTTTAAAACTCTGATTTACTTTCATGTCTAGTAATTTAATAAAAGAAGGGTATTCTCGTAATTTATACTTCAAACGGTTTAATAATTGAATAAAAATTTTAAATGATGTTCCGAGAAATCGGTACGTTACGGACAATTTTTAAAACTTTCTCCAATATGGCTTTCAACATCATTTGTCTTTTTTAGTTTTCCTTCACCATTTAAGTCCCAGAAAACAAAATAAGAACTCTACGCTTAAAGAATTGAGGAGAAACCTTGGCACGTCAAGTTGATAAGTAACTCCTGCTCATGGTTTAATTTCTTCTGCTCATGTCCTAGAGTTTAAATTGTTTTAAATTTGTGATCTTATAGAAATCTCACACCTAATCTGAATCAGATTTAGCGTATGAAGAATAGGGTTTTAGCATATGGAAAACATGAATTTACTCTGCTGTCATATATTTTATTATACGTATCTTTTTCCTTTAGATTTGGTCTTTCAGGTAATCTTTCGTTGATTGAATGTCAAAACTCATCAGTGTAATTTCTCTACTACTGACATGAATGCCAAATGTAAATGAGCAAATAAAAAATCCGGTAGAATAGAGGACCAATGATAAGCTTTTCACCTTGTTTCCATACCCCTATATTGTCTTGTTTCATTATGTATTTTAAATTCAAATATGAATCTAGTAAGAGTATTTTCGTCTTTTCCTATTCAAACTTCACTACTATGCTTAATATTTTCACTGTAGTGATAAATAAATAATTTTTTTAAATAAATATTTTGACACATAAAATAAGTTTAAAAAATTTAAACAACATTCCAAACAGTCTTAGAAAGGTACATATCATAGATAGGGTCATACGAGTGCAATTAGTCTTAACTGTATTGTCGAAAATTATATTAATTAAATACTAATAAATTTAATTTCAAAATATATTTGTGTTTGGAAAATATTATAAATTAAAATTTGAATTTATAAATATGATTACTTACTATCAATATTCTCTAAAAACTTATAAAAATAAAATTATCCTGATCTTTGAACATCCACACCAATCTCCTCTAATCTCTTCCTTTTTTATTTTGAGGAGAAATAAGAATTTCTCCATTAGTCTCTTTTGATGTGCTCTAAATTTTATTGTTGCTACAGTAATTTTTTGTATTTAGAGAGTTACTGTAATTTTTAGAATTTTATTTTTAATTTATTTCTCTTATTTTATAACCCTTTAAAGTAGAATATGAAAACTTTCTCTTTAATTTGATAAAAAATAGGAAAACGTGCGTGGGTGCGAACTAATTTACAGACGGGTACATCAGGATCGTCCAATCCTTTTGGGAGCAACGGGGAAGGATCCAAACCTAAGGACCTGCACAATCCTCAAAGTCATCGTCAATTCTAAGGCAAAAAGCCCGAATCACCAGACCAAACACAGCAATGGCGATCTTTACGTCGACCCCTCTCTCTCTCCTCCTACCCATCTTCTCTCTCATCCTTACCCTCCTCACTCCCTCTTCCGCTGTCTCCTCCTCCTCCTCTGAACTTGTCACCCACCTCCTCACCCTCCAATCCCAATCCCCCTCCGGCGTAATCCGACTAACCGACCACCTCAACTCCCTCCTCCTCACCTCCACCAAACCTCCTCGCCCTTTTTCTCTCCTCATTTTCTTCGACGCCGTCCATCTCCACGACAAGGCCGAGCTCCAACTCAAAACCCTAAAATCAGAGTTCTCCCTCCTCGCCTCCTCCTTCATCTCCAACAACGCCCAAAACCCTTCCTCCCTCTCCTCTCTCTTCTTCTGTGAAGCCGAGCTCTCCCAATCCCAGTCCTCGTTTTCCATGTTAGGCGTCACCTCCCTCCCCCACATCCGCCTCGTCCCCGCCACCGCCGCAGATCTCAAAACCGAAACTCTCCCGATGGACGCTGGAGATTTCTCCCGCTTGGCGGAATCAATGGCTGACTTCATCCATTCCAAGACCCAACTCACCGTAGGCCCCATTCATCGTCCCCCAGTTGTTTCCAAAAAACAACTAGCAGCACTTATTATGGCAATGCTGATTGCGTTTGCTTTCATAGCGAAAAAAGTGATAACCGGAAATAGCCTTTTGCACGATCCTAAGCTATGGTTAGCTGGTGCGATGTTTGTCTACTTCTTTAGTGTTTCTGGGGCTATGCATAACATTATCAGGAAAATGCCGATGTATTTGGCTGATAGGAATGATCCATCGAAGTTGATTTTCTTCTACCAGGGGTCCGGAATGCAACTTGGAGCTGAGGGATTTGCGGTTGGATTTTTGTATACCATCGTGGGGGTGTTATTGGGTTTGGTGACTCATGTTCTTGTGAAAGTGAGGAATGTGACAGTGCAGCGGTTGGTTATTATTGTGGCATTATTTGTTTCGTTTTGGGCGGTGAAGAAGGTTGTGTTCTTGGATAATTGGAAGACTGGGTATGGAATTCACATGTATTGGCCTTCGCATTGGCAGTGAGATCAAAAGTTGCTTGTTGTTGGTACCTAATATAGGTATAATTGTTTTGTACTAGTTGAACTAAATAGGACAGAATACAGGACCAAAGAATTTTAGCTTGTTGCTGCTTTTATGAATGCTTGGTTCTTGCTCAAAACATATATGCACCAATAATTTTTTGATTATGAGCTCCATGCCAGCTCATGTAATCGGATTGTTGGTGTCTTGTTAAGATAATACGGCAAGTTATCGTGTTTGCGCCTGATTCTGATATCCAATGACACTCTTGCTGGTTCTCTCCTTATATGCATATTGGTGAATTCCCTTTCACTCTACTTGATTAAGTGAAAACTTTATGGGATATGACGTGGAGTGATTAGTTAATTAGTAATTAGCTAGGGTTATGAGATTCCTAACCCGAAGTCATTCATTTTACTGTTCTTATGTTGTAAAGGTGAAAATGGCAATTGAGGGTGAATGAGAAGTGAGAACAATTGAAACTTTAGGCAAGAACACTGCTGACATCTTACAGTTACCTCTTCGTTTGTTTTTGTTGATAGTGTATACACTCAATTGTGCTACTTCCAGTGGAGAAGTTGCTGGATTTGTTGGCCTTTAGTTACCTAAGAAAGGCAGGAAAACACTACGAAAGGGACCCTTGGGAAACTTTCTGCGAGATGATGCTCAAAGCAGGATCCCCTGTCGTTATCTTTCCATGAACTTGTCCTGTTGCATATAAGAGAGATTTACTTGTTCTGGTTTCAACAGGTCATCTGAATTTGCCCAATTTTGAGGAGAAATTTGGAGGCCTTAGGCAGTCGACTTGCCGTCTCCTCCTCTAGGGGCTCCTTTATTACGCCAGTAGAAGATTGTCACGGGCTAATCGTTAAAATCTTATTGGTTTTTTGTTTTTGGGTGGTTAGCATGACCAAAAACAAACAGAAATATCTCTCTCTCGCGCACACACGTTGAACCACATATACTTTATTTCCCTTAAAAATAAGAAAAAGTTAGTTTGGACAGCTAAAAGCAGAAACTATGTTGGGAGCAGATGCTATACATCCCAATAACACACACTCCTTTTCCATGTCTTTGCGTACCAATGCAGCGGATTAGATGCCCCGCAAGTCTAACAGCTAAGTTCCACTAATGCCCCTCTATTGATGCATTGCTTTCTAGCCTTCATACTACACTTGTTCCTTGCATCAACTTCCTTTTACTAATGTTTGTGAAGATGACATTTGGAGGATTGAACAGTAATTTAATCCTGAATAAGGAGACACAGTCCCCTTTCATCTTTTCCTTCTTGGGGTTACTTTTAGCCCCTCTGTTTTGCACTTCGTAGTTCCTCCATCTCTCCCTTATATTCTCCTGTCTTGGGAGTGTCTCGAGGACACGAGAGAGAGAGAGAGAGAGAGAGAGAATGGAAGAACAAGTGGAGCTGGTGGGGAGGGCATTTGCGGATCATTACTACCATCTGTTTGATAATGATCGTTCATCTCTCTCTTCTCTATACCAACCTACCTCCATGCTCACATTTGAGGGCCAAATGGTCCATGGGGTTGAAGACATATCTTTAAAGCTTAATCAATTGCCTTTTGGCCAGTGCCACCATGAAATTAGCACCATCGATTCGCAGCCATCGGCCTCCACCGGTGGCATCATGATTTTCGTTAGCGGCAGCCTCCGACTGACGGGAGAGCAGCACTCACTGAGATTCAGCCAGGTTATTTTCTCTGCCCCCACATTTGATTTCTGGACTATATACCATTAGAGTGGACACAAAAGACAGTTATCCGGAGACATTCATATTCTTCTCCGACCGTAATAGTGGCCGTATGTAGGACTCTCACCCCTGCCCTCATACAGGACTAGGAAATAATCCTTGGAACTAATGATCCCATAATTTCAGTTACCAAAAATCAAACATGTCCTATTTGTATTGCATGCTTAACAAAAGGATCATGTCTCTCCAAAAATCTTCATACCTTTGTTGCAATATATATACCACACATCACTCAAAATGAGGTCGTTTTGTGTTGAGAAAAAATCAAATATGTTTTGAGCTATTTGGGTCAAAAACAGATTTGATTTTTTTTCCAGTACAAAACGACGTCATTTTGAGTGATGCGTGTATAACATTTTTGCTATGTATACTCTGATTGGTTCATAATGCCTAACGTTGCGTTTGCCGGAGTTGGAGTTGCCGCTTAGTTTTAAGGTTAATCAAGTTACCAATTATACGTAAACTTTCGAGACTACTAGTATGTCACTATTAGAATTTTCTTAGCTCGGGAGCTAAGTTAGAGAATAAGAAGGTATTGAACACTCAATTTCATCTAATCAAAGTAATTAGTCTTTCCTCATCATTCATGAGATTTTAATAAATTTTTAAAATTAATTTTATTTAAATAGGAAAAATGGGAGAGCAATGTAAATAGAGGGAACAATTATTGATAAATGCATGAGACTAAATTAAAAACCAAGGAGAAATAAATTTTACAAAATCATGAACATAATGAAAACAAGGCTTCTTGATCAACATCGAACAAAAGAAATTTTCTTTATTCTAGCTTCAAAACTTGGATTGAAAGTAAATGCGTTGGGATTTATGATACGGTTAATGTTGTTAGAGATAGGAATTTTGTGGGTCTTATTAAGCTAATTTGGGATAAGACATTTATGATTTTGAAGGACGATTAATAACAATGATAGTTTCATAATTAGTAATAATATTTTCGTAAATGAAAAATAAAAAAGAATAAGATGTAAAAGAAAAGATAGTGAAATAATTTTATTTTTCACTTAAAGTATATAATAATCACTACATATTAAATTCTAGTGGCACAAACATAAATAAAGTCTGAATGACTAACTTTGGAGTGACGATATATTCTTTTCCATCTCCAACGCTAACCGTCCCTGTGGCTATTAGTATGGGTACTGACCATATGTATAAATTATGTACAAATGGTTAGGTGTTAATCCTTCATTTTTTTTTAGATTCACTTGTTTGTCTTCTCTCTCTCTTTCTCCGTGAAAGTGTTATCTAAATATTTGTATATAATTTGTATACATAATTAGTATTTTCAGTTAGCATAGGGATGTGGTATAACTTAAAAATGGGCGATGGAAGCATTTTGTCTCTTCTCGTGAGATGTGAAACACATGCCCATCTATGGAGACGCCAAACTTCTAGGCCATTCTTTTGTACATAAAAAAAGTTTAAGATCACAAATTATTCATGCAAGATCACAAATTATTTATGCACATTGAGATACAAATGTGTTTAGAATATTCGGATGATTATGAAAGACTCTACGTGCAGTGCCGGCAATAAGATTTTAGGGTCCCGAATCAAATTCTTCAATTGAGGCCCTTTTATAAAAGAATCATTACACAAATAGAATTGGGGACCTTGCTGTGCATTGTGCATAGCAGGGCATAATGCTCTTCAAAACGACGTCGTTTTGACGCGCAAAATATTGACTGAAAATTGTTCAGCCAGCAAATGATTGTTCGGACAATATTTTGGGGGCCAAAATGACATTGTTTTGGCGTGCAACACGCCTTCATGTGTGTAATGCACAGCAGGATCTCCTGTTCCTTCTCGCATATTTAGCTGCAAGCGTATTAATTAAGTTCTCATAATCAAGTTTTTTCACCAAAGCCTTCTCAATAGACAATTTCATGAATAAGTTTTGATCAATTTTAAATTTGAAGATTTTCATTTTCCAAACTTGTTTGGGGCTATTTTTATATAAATGCAAGTTTAAAATTAAGCATTTGGGGCCCTTACTTTTGGGATTTTTTAGGGGGCTCAAAGCGGTGGTTTTCTTGACATATGTCTATAGTCGGTTTTGTCCACATGTATTTGATAGTTCTGAAAATATCTGTATCCGAATATGTACAAATAATTTGTGTTTTTGGACTTGTTTTTTTATATATGCATATATGTCTTTGCAATTAGACAGTAGAAAATGACATTGGGAATTTTTGTGTGCAGATGTTTCACTTGATCCCCACAATGCAAGGAAGCTTTTTCGTTCAGAATGACATTTTCCGTCTCAATTATGGTTGAAATTTACACCTCAAACCAACCACCACTCCTTGTAACTTTTAATTCTTCTGCTGTTGTTTTGTCTTGATAATGAAACCAATTGTCATTTCCCTTTGGTTCACTTCAAAGGAGTTCTAACTTATTAGTCTTTTTTTTTTTTTTTCTATAGATCCCAAGTAATAAGTAGTCATACTAACTCTAAGAGAGATTGTGAGAGTGGTAGAACGGATTCTGAACAATAAATTTAGATATTATGCGGTCGAAATTCGACAATTTAGTACTTGAGACCACTGAGAATCATATCCGGTCATTATCTCCAGGGCCCCGAAGAATAGTTGTTCTCCTAGCTTTTACCTCAACTTGGTTTCAAGTTAAATGAATACCTCAGTTATTAAAAAAAAAAAAGTCATTCTTGCTTGATTATTCGGATTATTTTTTGGTCCCTATTCAATTTTTTTTGTATTTGTTGTTTTGGCCTCTATATTTTGTGGATTATTGGTTTGTTTTGATGAAAAAATCTTAAAAGTATAAGATTATGTCTAAAAGTTAAAAAAATGTAGCTAAAGACGATGAATAAACTCAAAAAATTTATTTTTTGAATTATTTTTGTCTTTTCTGAATTGTTTTTCAAATTTGGTCAATTAGTTATAACTTTTCTGAAAGTTTTCGTCGAGATGAACCAATAATCTACAAAAAGTTGACGAAAAATAAAAAATTACAAAAAAATTTCACATAAGAACTAAAAAATAATTCAATAATCTAATACCAAATGAAACAGTTATCTTTTAATCTTATCTTTAAAACAAAAGCATGAATATCCTTTCTCTTTCCTAATCATCTTAATTTTTCTCTCTTCTAATCTTCTCCCTTCTAATATTTCTCTCTCCTAATTTTCTCCCTTCCTATCTTTCTCTCTCCAATTTTCTCTCCTCTAAATAAATGCAAATTATAAAATAATAAATCGATCAAAAGGATACCAAAATAATTTATAACTTAATCCATCTTAGTGAGTAGAATTAAAACTTGCGTGATAGTCCTAAATAGGACCATGGTTTATAAATTACCCCAATTTTCCCCAAAAAAAAAAAAAGATTCTCTCATTTACTTACATCTTTGGGCTTTTACTCCATAAGACACGAAGAAGAAAATTGTGATCCTTTCATGTGTTCGCTGCCTCAGTTTTTGCAATCGAGACTTGCATATATCTGATAAATTTGACTAATTCGATCATTTATGCAAACTTGTGAAAGAAAAAAAAAATTTCAAATCTGCTGCTAAGATTGTAAATAAAGCCGTATAATACAAAATGGGATCCACCAATATGTCACTCAATGATTTGAGCCGTTTATTTCTTAGGCCTTGATATGTTTATTGTTATGTCTCGGACTGATTTGAAACTAGAAAAGGCTCGGTCAAATTTAAGGACAGAACCAGGAATATAATTTGTTCTGGTCTAAAAAATAAATTTTAATTTTTTTCTACCTGGTGTAGAGTATCAAGCTACTTCCGCCCTTGGTCAGATCATATATATTTATCTGAAGAGAAATAAACTATCAAAGTCTAGCGCTCGTCAATTTATCTTGTGACAAATTAATATACTTTGTCAAAAGGATACTATTATTTTATCAACCTTATTTACATAAATGATAAGCATGTCAATACTTATAAAATGAATAACTTATATCATCAAATCAAATGAGATCGCTCTCACACTTAACCTACATCCTCATATACTTTTTGGTTTGTTGAGACATATTAGATGATAAAGCATTGACATTGGATCAAATGATCAGTTTATTTTATGTTAGAGTAATACTATGAACACATATGTTTTGGATACATATGTGTTCGGAACTGTTAAATACACGTGAATTCATGTACATTTAATGATTTTAAATACATCTTTGTCCGGAACATATGTATTTTTAAACTTTATGTATACGTTTGCTGCCTTTTTATTTTTCTGTATATTGGAAATCGATTTTTTTTTCTTTTTCTAATCATTACAATACAAAACGAGAAAGCTGTCTGAAAGTGACCTATCAGATTTCTATTTCAGGTGATGTAGAATTTTTGTTTTTGTTGCATTACAAGTTAACATCTTCTGCAGACGTGCCTCCAAGAATCCATAAATAAAAGTGAATGTTGGTGGATTTCAAGAGTACGCAAGCCACCATATATGGGGTGTTTAAATTAAAATTTTTGTTTTATATTTTCAAAAAATATCACTTCAGCCCCTATAAGCTTTTATAAACAAACTTTTTTATAAATTAGCATGTCTGAGTCAGCTTATATATACTTCGACTAATATTTGGAGAATCAATTTCACTGTCCACATGTAGTGATCCCAATTAAAACTGGAGCTTTCTTCTATATGAATTAACCCATAAGAGTAGATAGTACATTGAAGATTTTGAATATAAAACTTTAAAAGAGAACAAAATCTTAAATCGAAGCCTTGGATTGCTTTTATAGACATATATATCTTACCATACCTCTATAGCCGTGAATAATGTTGCATCGAATTAAACTATATACTCCATTATTTGTGCATGTCCTTGTCAATTCATTTTACCTCAACTATACAAATGTTTTCTAGGAACTCCCCTTCATAAAAATTTTGCGTCCACTCGGTGGTGGACTTAAAATTTTAGTAGGGTCACATATTACATGTATTTATAAGAAGTTACAATTAAGCACAGTATGTAAAACCGGACTTAAACATGATGTTAGCGAATTTTACATTGTCGATATTGATCTCAGGGGCGGAATCAAGATTGTAACTTTGAGCGGATCAAACTTTTTTTTTTTTGGAAAATGAAGGATTAAATATAATTTTGGGAGGGCCGAAATGTAATTTTTTATATAATTTTTGAAAAAAAAAATTTTATACCTAGATTTTAAATTTTTTTGAAATTTTTTGGGGGGCCCGACCCCAACGTGGTTCCGCTCCTGGTCATGAGGGGCTTGAACTCACCAGAGAGTTTGCAAATGATGTTGCTCCACCTCTAGTGGCCCGAGAGGCCAAGGCTTACATTCTCCAACTCCTAGGCGGTATTATTTTTGCCGATCATTCCACCACGTTGCTCCTGTGGTAGGAAGACCTGGTCACAAGGTAGTCCAATGCTTACTTTGGCCAACTGGTAATTCTGTGAAAGAGTACAACCAGTGGCGATGTCCTGACCGACACAGCTATCAGGCCCCGAGCCTAACTGAGAACGCGAGCTTGACTTGTTGGTCATCTCTGGCAAGAATACAGGGCATTGTCTTGAACAGGAAGCTTCATCTCAATGGGCTAGGAGGGCACATTCTGCCAGGCCCAAGTATCCAACAATAGAGAGATAAATCAAAAGACAGATAAAGTTAATCAGAAGCAGAACCAAAGTTGAAAACAAGAAGAGAATATACCTAGGTACTCCAGAACAACTTGAGAGCCGGACCAACACTCCAAGAAAGCAGGCGCAATACTGCTTTACCAAGATGGCTGAGGCTAATGAGGGAGAACCAAACTCCTCATCTTGGCAAGACGAGAGACCAAGGACGATGAACTCCCTGGGAAGAATGTTTTGAAGCATAGTCGGCCCACAATTCTTTCCAAAGTTATGAGCATCCTGTTTGTTTGCCATTTTTAACAAACTTGTCGATAGCCGTGCTTTGAGATTTGACTAATAGTTTGACTCTTTCTTTTTTTATGTCCAGGCAAGTATCTTCTAGGAGGTATGAAAAACTGAATAAAAACCCAAACTATCATGTAATATCATCGTACTAATACAGACACAGGACATGAAAAATCTGAAAGAAATGGGGATACCAAGAACATGGAATGGTGTGAGTACATATTTATTTATTTTAGTTGTCACTCCTACGAACATTGTATCAACATGCAAAAGTACTAATAAAAAATAATACTAACACTACACACGAGTACCAAAATTTTAGCAATATGAGTATCCAAATCAATGGAACATGTGGCAGCAACTATACATTCAGATGGCAAAATACAAATCTTGAAACAATCGGGCTCCTGATGTTCGGCAGGACTACCTGGATCTGAGGACCACTTCCTAATTTATTGCCTATAAACAAGATAATACCTTCCATTTAATTCGTTGAGCGACTGAAGCGTAGAGCCTTCCGAGTTCCAAACATGAAGTCACCAACTCGGATTGGGGGGAGGTCCTGTGCACCACTGCATTAAAACGGCGTAGTTTTAATGCGCAGCTAAATTTTCTTTTGTGTGTTTTGTGCACGTAACTTATTAATAAAATTTTATTTTAAAATTTTGAGTTCACGGTTACTTTCAAAATATTCGTTTAAGTCGACGGTGAGTTTTTCAAACTGTTTTTGAAAATAAAATTCAGAAAACACGACCTAAAGGGAATCAAATGAGCGGTATCGGTTATTTTTTTTAATGCCACGATAACAAAATAGATATATTTTTGTAGTTTTCTTTTTATTTTTGTCACCGCCGTATTAAAAAAAATAACCGATACCGCTCATTTGAATCCCTTCAAGTTGTGTTTTTTAAATTTTATTTTCAAAAAAATTAAAAAAATTCACCGTCAACATAAAAAAATATTTTAAAATTAACCGTGAACTCGAAATTTTAAAATAAAACTTTATTAACAAGCTACGTATAGACAACACAAAAAAAAGAAGTTTAGTCGTAGTACAAAACTGTGCCGCACAGCACATATACTGTGCACACCTCCCCCCATTCCCCCCTCGTGAGAGATAGAGAGACGGGCGGAGACTTGCTATTGGAGTCTAATGAATTTGAAAGGTCCTGTCTGTGTTGTCTGCTCTTCTAAAGCATTTGGAGTTGCTTTTGTTCTATACACAAGCACATATTGTGTGTGACAGAGTGGGGTAGGAACAACTTACAAGAGTAATAATTGAGTTTTGCTTATTGGCCAAGTTAACTTAACTCGGTTATTTATGATTAAATTTTATTTTTATTTAATTTTTTTATATTTATTATTTTAGTTTTGATTTTTTGTGAATTATTAATCTGCCTTGATGGAGCGAATCTAAAAAATATAAAATTATATCTAAAAGTTAAAAAAATCACTAAATATGATGAATAAGGATAAAAAATTCTGTTTTTAGATTATTTTTATTTTTTCTGAATTTTTATCAAATTTGGTCTATTATTTATAATTTTTCTGAAAGCTCTCGTCGAAACGAATCAATAATTCACAAAAAATTAAAGAAAAATAAAAAAATATAATTTTTTAAAATAAAAATAAAATAGTAATTAAATAATCAAACCTAGGCTAATAGCATCAATAGGCTTTTAGACTCGTGAAACGAAACGTGTAAAACAAAAAAAGAGGGATAGAGTCTAAAGTCTAGAGAATTCACAGCTTTTGTGGAAAAAGGAAAGTTCAAGTTATACTATAAGGTTTAGTTTATATAAGTTATACTATAAGGTTTAGTTTAT